>JAGVSQ010001937.1:0-26677 GCA_022683975.1 Rhyacophila evoluta | reverse complement strand
GGATTTCTTCACAGTGTGTGGTTCCATATGCTCCACTTTGGGAGTGAACATGGTTAAAAAAAAAAAAAAACAGTGTCGTAGCTACCAAGGAGCGATCGAAACAGTTGCTTCAGGTGCACAAATTAATGGAGGGCGCAAATAAAAGTTATACTTATCATAAGAGCAAAAAAAAAAAAACGATAAACTATAATTTTGGAATAAAGTAAACTTTTTTAGTCAGCGTAAGAAACAAAAAAATATAAACGAAAAATGTAGCTACGCCACTGATTAAGAGTATGATAATACTTTTTACAGCTACAGAACTTGTACGTGCGATTTACACGTGTGCATGATTACTTGTTTGCCATGTAAATATTTTTTCACAATCATCGATTGTCGGCAAATCGCTTAATCTTTTTTGCGTCTTTTTGATTTTTAATGAAACTATTTGCTTGGAACCCACGAGTTGCAAGATCTTAACGTTTAACAGGTGCACGTATTTATCCACTCAGACAAGATAAAAGATTGTATTTTCAAATATTTTATTCTCCTTTTGTGTGGTATCAAGAGACGCCATGGGCTCTGATTTCTAATGATATAGTCATAAAGTGATCTTCGCCGCTCGGAGAAAGGTAATTTGTTATGGTCCTAAACATTTTCAAAACTGTGTGGCCGTTTTGTAATGATTAACACCTTCGAGCTATGTTAATCTCCAGTTTAACGATATTTACTATCTTGACGTAATCAAAGTGTTACAACTATTACTTGACGCAATATTTAATAAAATGTATGGAAGAAATATCTTATTTAAAAAAAATGAAATTACTTTTTTTTAAAGTTATAAAATTTACGTTAATTAACTCTTCACTGAGAGCAATGTACTTACAGAGGACATACGAAAATGAGAACACCAGCACAATACACCCTATTTGTTTAATTATATATGTTACCAGTTGTCTTTTAATTTTGTGACGTATTTAATAATCCTCGCGGGGAATTTAAGCATCTTCAATTATTTTTGCTAAAAACAACATTATATTCAATAAGTCTCATGATTTTTTTACTCTCCATATTGATGTTTTAATCTGCAAACCAGCCAACTCCATTTATGCAAAATATTCAGGGACAACAAAATTTTTTGTGTGAATCTGTATGTTTCTGTATGAAGTTGGGTGATTTTATATATTTCAATTGTATGTGAATTTTGTGCGTTCTATGTATGAAAAATTAAAGCTGAAAAAAATGGCATCAAAATTTCTTTTCTAACCATGGGTTGATTTAGCTAATTTGTAAATTAAGCAATCAATATAGGACATTTCAATAAAATAAACTAAACGGAAAAATTTTAAGCTTTCGCTTTAGCATTTCTCGCTGTTACCATAAACAACGACATATTGTTGTATAGAATTCAACGTAGTAATTGACATATTAAATGACTACATCTAATACATAATCATAAAAATATTTTTCAATATTTTTTAAAAATATGGAATACCATCAACAATGATTTCAGCGCCTTTTTTATTTATCAAATATGTCGAACCTCTATGTCTTATATTTTTTAATAAGTAAATGGTAAAAATATAATCAAAGAACACATTTTATAAAAAAAAATTTTCGTATACCAATGCCTTCTTACGGCCCTGAATACCATACAGAACATCCACTATAGCCCAGTAACTAGCGCATTTGGAAATCGTTCATAATCCGCAGGTTTTAATAAAATTGTATATTACGAACTTTACTTTCTTCAGTATTTTAATAATTCTATATTATATAAGATTGATATTTACTGCACATAAAATAAGTACTAAAATTTAATAACTTT
The DNA here is from genome assembly GCA_022683975.1 of Rhyacophila evoluta. NCBI lineage: Eukaryota > Metazoa > Arthropoda > Insecta > Trichoptera > Rhyacophilidae > Rhyacophila > Rhyacophila evoluta. The sequence goes on along the minus strand of JAGVSQ010001937.1, from coordinate 24,870 downwards.
ATTAAACTTCTATGTAGATTGCCTGTCAATATTAAATTATTTTTTATGTATCTTATAATAATAATTTAATCGAGAGAGCATTGGTATTTAAATAAGTACTTAAAACTATTAACGGTTTTCCAACTTTTTCAAAGTACTGCAATAGTAGTAATTATAACTTCATAATTTATTGCTGTTTCAGTAATAAAAATTACTATTTACGATCATACTAAAATATTGTGAAGTGACGGGATAATCAATTTTTAATCATAGCTTTTTAATTTATTTTGAATAACGTATTTATATTGTTGAAATCGTTCTTGCAGAAAATATACTAATTTATATTTTAATATTTTACATGTAAATAATGCATTAACAGTTCAAAAAGCAATGAATTCCCAGGCGGTATGTTATATGTTTAATAGGACATGTTCAAAATATTTGAAATTAGTATTTTCATGTAAATCACAGAACAATTATTTTTTATAGATTTGTCTTGTATTATACGTAATGATAGGCTATTAAAAAAGTGGTAAAAATAAAAATGTGTTATACTTATAATATAGTAATGTATACGGTGATCAAAAAGCATAAATAAATCTTTCTTGTCTTTTAATAAAGCTATCGCCAAAGGTGTCCGGCAAGGTGACATGATTTCACCTTAATTATTATGTGCTACCTTTGGAAAACTAGAAGATATTTGCGGGAATTTTCAATTATCATATGCATTTATTAATTGTTATTTCCATGGTCTTCTCAAGGAACATGATTGTGGATAATATCCTGGAATTCGAGAAGAAATTTTCTAAGATTTAGGCTAGATTAATAATTAATTATGGAAAAGTCTCCGACGTCAAACACGTTATTTTTGATGAAACGAATGCATAAAATAACTGAAACGAAATTCATTTATGCTCCTATTTAATATAAAAAAAAAAACTCTCACAATGTATAAAGTAATAAGCTTGCAATCACTTATGAATACAAAACTTCGAGTTCAAAAGAAAGACAACAATAAAAACAGTCTAATGAAATATACATACTTATGTGCAAAATTATAAAAAAGTCAATTTTTAATAGACAAAACGGTACGGTAATAAAATACTATATAAATAAAATTCCTCCATAAGTAAAATTCACGTGAGAGAAGTGAAATGGTGGCAGAATTGACTTTCAATCCACAATGTTTTACGAGCTGTTGGTAAGAAGTATCTGCAGAATACATTCCTTTAGCAACTTGTTGAACACAGCTGATGATAAAAACAGTGATAAATAATATCAAAACGATGTTCTTTATAAGCAATCTGTTTCATTTTAAAATATGGATAATTATACCCCGAGGCTAACAAAAAGTTTTGTCATAGCTTACTCACTGGGGCAGTATAAGAATATATCTTTGAATAGTCTTTGGTAATTAATAAGGAAAAAAATATGCATTAATATTCTCTGAGAGAAAATTTGATCAAAGAATATTATTAAAAAAAGGAAACATAAAAATATATCAGGGAGTTAGGAGAAGATTCTTTCATTTTTGTACATTGTCAATGCTCGTCTTTTGTTCAAATACGTATGTTTTTTTTATCAACGTTTCAGCGAATTTTGGCCAATTAGTTTTAACGAGGGAAGATGTCGTTGTGTTTCGTGTTATTATGATATGCCTTCGAGCTTTTTTATAATGGGAAGTAATTGTTTCATTTTGGAAGTGTATTCGGCGTATAATTATATTCCTTCGAAGGATATTAAATTTACTGTCGTATTACAGCGGTGCTAAATTTCTCATTTGAACAGGTAATTTTTACACACATATTTAACACACACACGTAAAATATGCATTTTTTATCCGCCTAAAAAAATGGAGCATATAAAACTCTATAATCAGAAAGCACGTCTTGAAATATTTTTTGTCATTGGTTGTAAGCCAATTGTTTAACCAATCAATCAAGTCTTGCATATTTGGATTTTTTTTTAAATATAGCAGCTGAGGAATTCGAGTCCATAACTTTCGCCTTCAAAACACGTGCGCTCATCTCTCGGTCATGGATTGTTATTTAAAAGACACGTTTATAAAAATTGAAATTGATTTTTAGGGTTTCAATAAAATCGAATAAAACAGTTGCTTCATATTTCAACAATGTCACAATACTTTTGACCGATAAAACTTTAAAATTTTATTTAAAAATACGTTAATTTTAATATGGTCTGATAATTAATTCATTTAATGAAACAATCGGTGAAAATATCAACAAAAAGTTTTGGAATAAATAAGTGCCAACTCAATTAGTAAGAAAATTACTATTAAATAAAGTCTATGAATGTAACAATACTTAAAACGATTTTGCTTAATAATAAATTTGACATTAAAACAGTTAGCTTAATTAAAGATGTAAAAGGAAAATTTACACATTATTTGCACATGTTTATTATAAACAACAAAATATTTATAAAAACATACATGTAATAAATAAACACAAATCATATTTGATTAGAATACTTTAAATACAATTGCGCAACATCAACTGTATGATGGTATTTATATTTTTTAATCAGAAGATAATGTATAAATTAATGAAACCGCCCTAGCTATAAATAAAATAAAGGTGGACGACTTGAAGATTACTGCATTATTACTAGAAGAATATAATGGATAAGTTGGACTCAATAATAAATACTTAAATGGTACGTATATACATAGCAAAATATATTTATAGCATTTAATATTATGATACACAGAAACTATTAGAAATTATAAATAATGAGTTCGGTAGTGAAATCGCGCAAGTTACAATCAGTTTAGTGACACTAAATAATATATTTTCAAATGTATTAATCAACAAAAGTATTGATTTTAGCCTACCTGTTTTGCACGTAGTGTATATCGAATTCCACAATGTATATTCAGTTTTTAATAAAATATAGTTGTGTAATTTCTGGATTTAAATACTTGATTTCCAGTACAGAAATTAGTATTAAAGATTCAATGAGAACAAAAAATTATTAAGTAAGTTTATGATACTGTTTATATATTGTAGGAAATACTCCAATGTTATATATTAAATAAAATAATAGTATTTAATAATCCAATAGAAGTCAGACAAATTAAAAATGCAAAATAAATACTGACAGATAAAGCGTGCTTAATTGTATGAACATCAGAAATATTCATAATTTTTGAGGAAATAACAAAATATGACGCTAACAACCCGCCTGGTTGTGTAGGCAACAATTTATGGCAGTTTTAATATCATATCCCCGTGTTTAAATAATGTTAACTGCATCGAAAATGCAGACACACAAAGGGGTTAAGGCATTTTATATGGTTAATTAGAGGGATAAACTGTCAGTTAGCGTTTTGCTGCGTAAAATATAATGGCTGAAGAGTTATTATCCCGTATCAGACAAATTTAATTGTCAGTTATATTGTTGCACGTGTCATTAAATTTAGAAGGAAGAGACTTTAATAGATATTAATTTACAAATGTTGTGAACGTCACTCAACAATCAACATTATGTCAAAAATTAAGGGAGAATTCATTTAAACTCTAACTATTTGTAATACTATGGATCAATATTTATGAACTACATACTATTTTTTTTTATTGATAACGACGTATCCGTTTTATAGCATCCTATTATCGAGTATAAAAATGGTAAGGAATCTATTCATATTCAAAGTAAATTTTACGGATATAATTAGCAAACATATCTTTCATTTATTAAAAGTATATTATACACCACGGATTCTTAATCTTTTTTGATTTACCGCCCCCTTTTTGGAAAAAAATTACTCACCGCCCCACTAGCAAATGTGACTATTTATTTATTGCATGAAGTCTATTCAAACATTAGTCGGTCATTGCAGTATAACATCGACTGTCTCAAATTTATAATTTTTTAGGTTTTTAATCTTTTTAAAAACTTATAAAAAAACACAGTTAAGATATTATGCACTTCACCAGTCGTACAAGATCAGAGGATGGTAACGTAAATCTATTGAAAAATCACAAAAAAAAGACAACTTGAAGATGTACATACATGTATGCATGTATTTCGATAAATATATTTACAATATGTATATGTGTTTATTTGTTTCTCCTTTTGATTATAACTTTTATATTTTTTTCAATTATCTGAATTACAATTAGTGCGGAAAATCTAGGCTCTACTGTGTTATAGATTATTCAGCGTCTATCAGTGAGCAAAACATTTTTTTCTAATTAGCGATTGTCATTAAAAGGTTTATAGAAATATGACTCCAACCCACTTTTGGAAGCTTCGAAAGCTTCTATGTTAAAGATTAAAAATTGCTCCATACGGATAATAAATTATACGTCTGATTATATTAACATTTTAGATATACTTTAAAAGAGTGCTTCGTGTTTGTTACGCCACTGTATAATAATCAGCTTAACAGGTGTAGAGATATGATAAAAGTGGAACTATCATTGGTTATTTTAAATCGAACTGATGCTTTTAAAGTTGTTATATTTATAAACATAAGTATATATTTTAAAATACACTTTTAAATTTAACACCGGATGCATTTACAACCACCTAATTGAAAGACTTATCAAAGATTAAAGAAAAAAAATACAATCTAATTGGTCAAATTCCGAAGGGTCTAATAATTTATATCACCATACCCCGAGGCGATTCGCTAAGTAATTTTAAACAGAATTGAGACATGAAATTCTCTAACACGCACCTTGTGCATGACAGCCTATAAAATTTTACGAGGTTTTGTGTTAGTTTATATATATTTTAGTTCTATAACTCTCATAGCCGATTTGCATATCTGATATCGGTACGATTAAAACACACCGCTCGCTCTATCAAATGTAGTCCTCCACTTACGATTCCACCCACATATATTCATAGATTCATAAATAGTGTAATAAACTAAACTGTATCTTTTATCGATAAAGCCTCTTAAATAACGTTTATCACTTGATTAGCTTGGTACATTTAAATGTTTTTAATTTCTAGATAAGTTTTCGTATAATGTGTTCAAAATAAATATTAATATCATATTTTTAAATGTGATATTAATAGCCTTGTAATTGTATTAATGTTCGATGGTATTCAAATAAATTTAACCCACGTATGCTTTGTTTTCAATACTTCATATACAACTTTTTCGATTATTGAATTAAATTTAAGATCGAAAAGATAAATTAATGTCGCATGCGCTTTGGTGCTGGAGCATGTGGGCGCAATTCCCGTATTTGCCAAAGGATTAACGTATATGACGTGAATTAAAAATGATATAATCGTGAATTATAAATGATAAAAGTGATATATAAATCTAGTGATTGGCTGACCACTAGTCTTCGTAAAACAATATTTTACGACTAGTCTTTACATTTCAAAAATATGTATTATTCATAATTAGGGAGGATACGATTTTCTTTTTAAATAAAGGTAGTTATTTTTATTATTGATAAATAGTAATCAATAAGTTACAATAATATTTAGACAGCAGTAGTTAACACTAGATAGATGAAAAGATCACAATAATAATATACTAAGCTGGTGTCTCCACGGTCGCGTAGAGATTAGTGCGTGTTCGATTCCCACATCTATCGTATTTAAAAAACCAGAAAACGCAGTACTAGATGCCCATTGAGTTGAGCAATAATCTATCAAGACGTGTTTTTACATTGCGAAGATCCACAAACTCCACACATGTAGATCCATATGCTGCATTTTCGGAGCGGACATGGTAAATGAAAGACAGTATTTTATAATATAATATTTTTTCCTCTGTATACTTACACATGGTTTGTGTTAAGCGCAATCTGGCGAAATCGAAGAACCAAACCTGAGTTATAAATGGCTGGCTCAAGACCAGGCACGACTAACACCTATTTTCAAATTACTTGAGAAACATCAATTTATCAATGGCAATATGGCTAACTATCAATGCGAATTCAGATTCAGATCACTGATAACAAACTGTAACCTTTTCTGGAAAATTTCATTATATCATTAAAATTTCAACAAATTAAATACCAGAAAAACTTGTATTTTATAAATCTTATGTATTTGTAATTGTTAAAAATAAAAAGACGCACAAAATAATCTTTGTTTGTTACAAACGTTTTTAAATTGATTTTGTTGTTATGTCTGTAATGAAGACTAAAAAAAAACTTCGTTAATCCTCATTCATTTTAGGATCACTTTAATGTGGGGTCGTCATGTCTGGCACTGAGCCAGCCAAAAAATGATAATGCACATGGAAATTTAAAAATCTTAACTACTATTCGAACTTTAAAACTAATTACTAGTATTACAAGTAGGTCTACAGCATTTTCACGATTAAAACAAATGTCTTCGAAATTAAATTTCAAAGCTACGAAACTATGTAAAATACTTAGCTTAAAGCTTTCGCTTCTAGTGAAACTTCTTTATATTATACAGGTACCTTGCCTAAGAAAGGAGCTTTTTTAATGTCGTCATTTTATTACAATGTTTTTATTGTGGTTATAAAGAGTTTTTAGAGCCCAAAGCTTGGTTGAAGCATAGGGAAATACATAATTCCCCTTTTAAAGTAAGGCAAGATAAATATGGAGCTCAGAACCCATTTTCGTTTTAAATTATAGCGACTGTTATGATCATACATATTTTTTTACCAGAACTTTATCATATAACTTTATTTATATCATTTATTCACGGAGTTTTTAAAACATTTAGTAATCGAACTTCTGTCACAATTACTAAAGTATCTAAAAAACTAATTATACTTAAGTACATTATATTTCAACCACTTTTAAGTATTCTAAATATGAAGGTGACCTAATTTTCGACTTAGGACTAATGCGAAGAAAATTCTGCCATATTGAATTATAAAGAAAAACAAATCTTTCAGTATTAGAGATTTTAAGGTCTGAAAGGAAAGGAAGTACATTTTTTTCGATTTATCGAGGTTCCAATTGTAAAATTTATACGGTGTTACATTAAAAAACTATTAATAAATCCTGGATTAAGTACTCATATGATTGCTAATGTTAATATTAAATGATTCAAATAATAATAATTATTATAAAATTTTACTATAATTTAAAAGGGTTATCAAAGTTCTATTGATATGTTTAGAAATAATATTAAAGAAGTAATATAGTTAGTGTTGTTACAGAAGTGAATTTATTGATATAATTAATATACATATAGCCAGGCAATTATGAAAAAAAATCGATTAAAAAAATACAGTAACATTAAACGTATTGGGAAATTATTTTTTGTATGTGGCAATAAAAATATACAACGATTATATTTTGTAATTCGAATTTCAAAAAATATTACTGCGTTACCGCGTGCGACATAAATATTGAAAGGTGCTAAAATCCAAGACCGCGTACATTTGCCGTACATACATACTTTTTTCAATACATATTAAACTTACGTTCAACGCCAAAGTAAAATATTGCAGCAATCAACATGGCTACACAGCTTGCCGCCAGGATACACGATCATATTAATAGATTCATAAATTCGGAGCGACAAAAAAACAGGAGATGTCGATAAAGCAGGTGTCATTTTTATCGATTGGTCGCACACATGAATATTAATGCCAAGCGTTATTTAGGTGGGTTTTTTTTTGTGACACTATATTCTAGCACGACAATTTTTAAAAAAGTAGACTTTAGAACAGAAGTAGAGTTTAAAATTCTCATACACAATTCTATATTAATGACCATAGTTATAAATACATAAAAAAAGTAAAAAAACTAGAGGAAGATGAATTTATATACACTAAAACATTACATCAAAATATCATCCAATTATTGTATGTCCTTATAAAATATATTTTATCATACTGGTTGTTAGCCATTCACATATTTCTTCAACCCGTTGATTGCTGAAAACTAATTTATCTATTTTCGTTCATCACCAATTCCCGATATATGTTTCTAATCTGTTATCAGATTTTTTCTAGAATGAAATCAGATTTATATATATTATATAGTATTACAAAAATTTATTGCTTAATCTACAAATCAGCCAACTCCATTTTTATCAAATGTTCAAAAGCAACAAAAAACTTTGGTAAATATGTATATTACTGCATGGAGTTTAGCTGGCGTCTGCGGCTGATTTTACGTACTACAATTTTTTTGTGAATTTTGTGCGATATGTGTGTGTGATAAAAAAATAAAAGCTGAATTAAATGACATTAAATCATCAATTATAAATGCACTGGAAGTAAATACACGTAAACGTAGTAAACGAGTCACAAACCGTCTACTTCATAATATAATGTGATCGGTTCATAAGCTTGCTAATTTACACGTTTAGCCACGAGGCCGATTATTTATTCATTTTATAATATATTCGTAATCCTGCTTAAAGTAATTTATTTTAAGTTCTAAGTCACTGCTGAAACAATACATCCATCTCCTATTTTTATTCTGCGTTTATCAACATTAACGCGTATTTTTTCTGATATCATTAACACACCCAAAAAACATACCATTTACAAAAACCAGTCAAGTCACAAATTTTCATAAAACGATATCACATGACACGCTGAACAAACTTTAATTAGCTACTGCTGCTTACACGTTCGAAAATTTTAAAATGAATAAACTTAACAAAATTATTTATGAAATGTATCCACGAAGATAAGAGTGACAGCTCGCTTCCAGACAACCTCATTTGTTATGGTTTCACTTTCTGATATTTTATCACCTGCCTGTTTTTTTCCCTTATTTTTTGTTAACATCCTTTTTCATTTATTATCGAACTTAATGAATTGATTACCAACGCATTCTAAATATCGATGTTAGAACTATTTTAATTTTAATTCAATATGATATGCTGAATATTTAAAATGATCATATTACAAATTAGTAACATTTTTCGTTTACTTAATATTTATTTTATTTCCAAAATGTATGAATCATACATAAAGTATTATTAGTGTTATGTGCATTGAGAGTGATTTCACTGCCATGTAATATAGCTCAAACCGTAATTAAAAGAATAACAACGTTCTTTATTGACTGTTGGATCAAGTAAAATATCGACAAACGTTATTTTTGAATATAATGCTTATTTTATTCTAGTTTTATATATTTTTAAATTTCATATCCATATATACTATATGCTACAATTTCATTATTGGTGTTAAGTATACCTGAAGTGTCTTCATTGCTATCTTCTACACTTAAATCTATAAGAATAAGAGTAGTAATATGGTCCGTGGTATAATTTTGACATCCAAATAAAAATTCAAGTACAAAATAAGTCATAGAGTATAACATCGCTTAATACTTAAAATGTCACATAAAACTGGTATCTCTATGAGGGATAAACAATGTAATTATGTTTTAAATTTATTTAAATGAGCAATCATCATAAAAATAAAGCATTATTTTAAAGGAGTTTACATACAGTCATTCGTTTATGTACAGTTACAGTCATAAATATGTATCATAAATGACTTTCTGTTGGTGAGTGAGACCACAATAATTTATTTAATATTTTTAAAAAAAATGTGATTTATATGCTTCTAGTTTCATTTCCCTGCTTTTCTCATGATAAATTCAAACTCTCATGTCTTATATTGATTATTGATCGTCGCCAATTTAAAACAAATACTCGAAAATAACCAGTAGATCGTGACGATTCCATCCTGTTGCCTCTATAAAAGTTGAAAGTTCCATATAACATAGTCAACTTAGATATAGCAGTTTAAATGAAATATTAAAGTTTCACGTCGTTACATATCACCATTTGGTAAGAGTTCTTATGACAGACAAACAGACATGTATATTTTCTGTCTTATAATAAATAATTTAAATTTTCAGTTTTCAAAACTTTTGCCACTGCTTTTGCATATAATTTCGATACACTGTGGATAGAGATGATAACTCTGGCCCTCTTTTCCAACAAAGTGTGATTGTTTTACAATTTCATGACAGTGAACTCCAGACAGCCAGATAACTCCTGACATCTTTCTTCTAATTATTAAAGCCTCTGCGCTGATAAGCTTTCACCAGTAATAACAATAACATTCATTGACTTACCTTGTTACCAGATGTTCATGGGCAGTGAAATTCGGTACATTTGTGATTCTATAAATAAAGTTAAATCAATAAAGTTACATGTGAGTGACCGTGACCGTACAATAATTTGATAATCCGTAAGTAATGATATTATCACAGGAATGCAATATAACTGCTGTAACGATAATTTTTACGATACATGCTTATTCGCGGAATTCCAAATACGATTTATAATAATGTGGCACTAAAAGTCAAAACTAAACTTGTTATATGACAAGACGAGGGTATAAATAAAATGAGTATAAAATCCTGGAAGATAAAATCATCGCTAATAATATTATTGGTGCACGCATGAAACGTCTAAATATAATTGGAAAAATATTATTATACTAGAAAAATATACACGTAAAAATTTGAGTAAAATATATAATTTGTAATTTTCAATAGTCAATTCAGTCTTTGAATCTTTATAATACAAAATTAATATACTCGTATATAATTGCAAAAACATTTCTTCAGATTAAAAAAAAAAAAATTTGTGGTAATAAAATCTTTTTTTTTCTTTTAATCACAGCCGCCTATTGCGTGAAGCATATGGCTACCACGTGGTGCCTTACGTGCTATTTTTACCATCACCAAATGCTTTATTTGCATCCAATGCGTACCATCATTTTTCAATTCTGCTGAATATATTTTATGTATAATCAATCTTCCAGTACTCGCTGGCATTTCTTCATTGAAACAAAAACCAGGTAAAATTTCCGCTCAAGGCAAAGCTCAGTAGAAGTGAGTTAGCTAAAAAGCATATCTTTACAGTAAATCGATATAAACCAAATATGTATGTATAATAAATTGACGTTGAAACATAAATTACGAATATAATGCTTAATACCAGTAACCCTTAAAAAAATACTAAAGGTTGTTTAGCGAACCACGATAGGGAACAACTAATTCCGTTTACTTTTTCTAACTAAAAAGCTATCCTGAGATGTGACTTTTATTTAAGCAAAAAGAAACTTGTAGAAGACATAACCTGCAAATTTATTTTAAATTTTAACGTTGGGTACGGATTATGTCAAAGTTTGTAATTAACTCAAACTTAACTATTCTACATTTATTTAAAGTATTTTTTAATATTCTTTACGTTTTTTGTATTGCGATAAAAATTTTATTTTTTATTGTTTTTCAAAATGATTATTAATTGATTCATATTTATTTTAATTGTAAAACGTTAACATATGATTTTATAAGGTTGTTAGTTTTCTTATTAGTTATTATAAAGATTATCCAAACAAAGTGTGATAGCTGAAATAACTATCTATAATACTATATTAAACCTAGTTTAATATAAAGATTGAACTGTTGCATATAAATGATTCTCTGAACACATTCTTTAACATTATCAATTTTAACATGACGGACAATTCTATCAAATTTATTTCGTCATCAATCTGTCGCTAAAACTTTACATGGTCGTTATTTAGTTACATAAAAAAGTTTTCGAAAATTAACATGGTCCCTTTTTTAATTAGGAATATATTATTCTTAGGCGATATTTACAAGGAAACTTTGGGGGTAAAACACTTGTTCGGTCGTCGCAAGAATAACAAATGATTGCTTTATTTACTGGTCTTTACCTCAATCATTTAAAAGCCTCAAACTGACCGCAGGAAGTTCCTAAACCCAGCGTAACCCAGAGATCGTTATCACCAGCGCCATTAAAAAAGCCTAACTAAAGCTTACGAGAAAGCATAAAAAATATTTTAAACAAGGGCGTGAAGCGCTTTTATGAACCAAATATAGGGTTACATGAATATCACTAGCGATTTTTTAAAATAATTTTTGATGCGTTTAAACTGAATTTTTATTTTAATGGCAATTATTTCATGTTTAAGTGCTTCAATATAATATTTCAGTAAAATTACGAATAATCATTTTTATACTTACGAGTATGGTTATCTATTGTACTTTTTAAAAGAAACTTAAATGTTCACAATAATCATTCTATTGTATATATGAAACAGATATTTTTCTATTTTAAAGTTATAACTTCCATTCTTGCGCACGCATTTTAGTACAGGCAAACCTACACTTCTGAGAAGCTATTTCAGATTCGCTCGATTTTTTTGTATGTCACCTACTTCAAAGTTTATTACAACATATCATATGCCCAAAGTGGTGTAATAGTTTGACAGGTGTGAGGGAAAATATAAAATTTCCACGCAATTTTATCGTATATCGATAAATATTTCATGATATAAAAAACATCTTATGAACGATTGAACATCATCTACACATGTTATCTAAAACGCTTTCATATTATGTTCACAAAAAATTATAATATAGTATAATCACAGTATAACAAATGCCTCTAAATCTGTATTTTAATTACATACACCTCATTTTATTATTGACTCGAGAGTAAGCTATGAAAAGTATTTGGCTATGCCATTTTAAAATCTAATTTATGTTTTAACATACAATTTTCAAGACGACCAAAAACATGATCTACAAACAGTATAAAAATTAAAAAAAAAAAAAATAGAAACCTCTGAAACTGATTGCACAAATTTTGTTTAATAACGATGTCTTCATTATAATCCACTGACAATGGAATTAAAAAATAAAAATTGCTTTTTTTAGTTGTTAGATTTTGAAATTTAATTGAAACACGCGTGTTGTGAACACCCTATAGTTCCATGTACATGAACTTAATTCTAATCTTCAATCTATCTTAAGCAGTTGTTTATTATCGCTTTGCATAATTTTGAATAAATAATAATATCTAGGTGAAAAAGCACTCGGTTTATTAAGTACCTGGGTCGTATTTCAGTTTAAGCTTTGACAGATATAGTTCTATACTCTTTATAGTGTAACATTATGTTCCCCGCAATGCGATTAAAATAAACTATGAAAAATAAAATAATCTCGTATATTTTAACTTAACAATATATAAAATCTTACATTTATGTTTGGTCTAATCTGAAAGCAGGAAATGACCCATTATTTCAAATTTAATGGTGAATAAATAAACACTTTTTTTGTTAATAGTAAGATGTTAATAAAAATTATTATACTAATACAATACTTAAACTATAAAAATACACTTAATAAACCATAATATATTAAAAAAATATCGTGTATGTTTATAAAATAAATAGCATACAATCACGTTCGAGACAAAACATTTGGTCATTTACAAATCATATTTCTTAATATCCAAGAGAATATCATTAATTTTTGAGTTGATAACCTTCAAAAAATGGGTAGAGATTTTTTTCTCCCTCTACATACGTAGTTCAAACTTTTTCTTTGTGTATAATATATTTCGCAATGGTCTGATATCATTAACCGGGACCACCGTGACGTTACCAGAATAAATACAAATATGATTTATAATTAATTTGACTCCATGCATTCGATTATTTCTTTAGTTGTTTTTTGTTTGTGTATCCCTTAGAACTGTATTGGTAGAACGTATAATAGTAAAAATAATGGGTGCCAAAGAAAATAGCTTACAATTATATTCGAATACAATATAATACGTTTAATATTGTCCACATATACGTCAATACTCTACATATACTATTTTCTTTCTGATAGTGGGGGTAAATTGCAAAAGTAATGTTTTGTAAAATTGTAAAAATTTTCTATTGAAGTATAATAAATTCAAGTAGTTTAAATTATAGTATAAAATTTTCTAATCTTCTATAATATCAATTAAAAACTAAATTTCACCGCATACCATATTAGAGTGAATTCGTATCTTGCAATTGCATAAATAATATGTTGTTATCCTAAACAAAGTACTTTGGATGGCTGTTTTTAGATTCTTAAAATATCATATTAAAGTAACAATCGAATAAATAACTTAAAAATAAACAGAAGATGCTTTTGTAAAGTCACTTTCATAGCTACAATACTTGTATACATAATTTTTCAGGTGGCGAGAAATGGGGAGGCAGGGTTGCAGTATGGCTGTTCCAGATCAACCACCGGAGTAACAAGATGGGGCGCTCAAACAGGGGGAGACAGTATTACTATGAGACGGAATGAGATAAGGGCTGGAGGGATCGCATTGAAAAAGGACAGAAGAAAAGGGATAAAGTAGGCTTCCACCCTATCTCGAAAGCTCTGCGGGGGCGGCGGGGTGTAAAGTTGGGAGTGCCCTGGCTTAGAGGGGTTGTCGTGATGCAGTGCAGGGGGGCACGCCAGCTCTCTGAAGTGTTTCGACTCATAGTTACTGGTGGTACTTAGTTGCGATTCTTTTGTGTTTGGATAATGTATAACTGACGTATTTGATACCCAATTTTGTGGGTTCGAGAATATTGTAATTTTCATTCATTAAAAAACGTATCTGTATGAAACCAAATATATTTTATAAAAAAAAATTCTAATTTTTCTTTCATTGTTAAGATATTATTAGCTTAAAATAATGCGCTCATCATCCACGCACCCCGTCCTTAAATCCAGCTTTAATCAGGAATACCTCACAATACTGATATACAATAAACTATCGACTTTATTTAAACGCAAATTTCAAAAGTAAATACCAATTATTTTGACACATATTAAGTAATTACTAAAGCGTAATAGAGCCAGCCAATAAACATTAGTATGTTTGAAATTTTTTGTGACAAAATTATCATGTTCGCCATATAAAGCCGTAATCGTTTTAAAAAAAAAAAAATTGTACTTATGGTAATTAAGTCACAGAACATAGTATACTTACTACGCTTAATAACTAGCTTTACCGGCTTGTGCAATTTCTCCCGCTTTATATGAATTTTTAGACACTTTCTCATCCTATTCTGAAAATCATATGATTATTATTTTTAAATACTTTTTCAAAATTATCACTATCAACATTTTTTGACAGGGTCTATTAAAAATTAAGCCCGCCACAAACTTACAATTATTTGTATAGAACTTTTATAAAATATTATGAAAAAGAGGTGACTAAGTCTTAAGTTGTATAAAAGTAATCATTAATGAATAATTAATAAAAATTGAAATCAAAATATTACATTTCATAATCCCTGGATCCAATCAAACAAACCGTTGGGTAAATACATCTGGAGATGTCAGTGATTAGTATCATCACCGCATTTTTTTCTCCTCTGTGTTCACAATGCAATGATAGACACTTTCACGCCTCATTATGGATATTTTTGTTCATTCGTTACTTCTTAATTGGAAATTTGTTTCAATCACTTGATTCAGGGCGACTGCACTTTTGGCCCCAATCTCCCCTCAGCTTAAGGATCTTAAGAAATAATTCACCCTTCAGAATTGGCTGTGAATGACGCTGTCAATCTTAATTACGTTGTTAAATTAAACGGTATGTTTTTATTTGTAAAACATTTACCACTAGAATTAATAAGTTAATTTAATATTATACACTAATTAAGATTTTTTATCATTTCTCCTCTATAATCAGAGTGCATTTGTATTCCTACAGCATGGACATTATCTGTGGTAGCTAGTTTTTTACACAAAAATATTATCAGTCGATATTTTTCCCATTCGATGTATTTAATTGTTTTTAAAAATATGGATTTATATCAAAATAGAAATATTATCATACAATGTTACATTGCTCTATAAAATATTTCCTCATTAGTTGGCAAATCTTCCTACCACAGAATCTCCATATCTATCAATAGAAAACTTACGGGTAAATATGAAAGTAACGCTGTGATATATTAAAGCATGATAGTCTTTTGACGATTGAAATAGCTTTCAATATAAGCCATTAATACAAATAATTTTAGGTTAATATAATTACTATTCCACTCATATAAAATGGAGTTCTACTAAGTAAATTTGAACTTTATCTATCGTCAGATGGCTGGTATACTTACTTCGTAAAAGATTATATTGTTTCTATTTTGATTGCATTTTGAAATCATTATTGAGTTTGTTTTATTTGTTATCAAGCGAATAATAGTATTCGGCATTTTTTTTATTCCTAACATAATGTACACCTCAACGCCATGCGCTGAGGTATAATTTTAGGATTATAGTAAGCATTGGTTAGGTTACCATCACTACGTGACTGAGTATAAGCCTACCCAGAAATTCATATCCAGCTATTAGGTATTAAGTATTAGAAGAAGCAGACGAAGAAAATATTGGTTGAATGATATTGTCTATAAATAGAAAAGTAGCCACATAAGGCATGAGGATTAGAGGGAATTGTTGAATGCCATAACTCACTGCAGATTATGGTAATTATAATAATAATAATACGGATGATATATGGCTAGTAAAAAAATATTAAAATAATTAAGTATTGCAGTTAAATAAAATACAGTAGTTGTGTGAAGGAAGATTTATACATAAAAAATGTTTGTTAGATAAAAAATATTCATGTCTACATATTTACTAGAATATATTTTAGTTGATAATACTAAATTTAAAAAATAATACTTCTGGTAAGTGCACGGATTGATCGGATGAAAAATACCAATGCTATGTAACTGATACGTGATACATAAATGATAGTATTAGCAGAGAAGTAATTTCAAGAGCCATACGTTTTCGTTGTGTTCGGATACACTTTGGATGGAAGGAAAGCGAAAAAGAAAATTCGCTATTGAAAACAAAGGGATTTCTCGCAAATGAATTCTTTTTGAACAACACGTCTACCGTAATAAATACGAGTCCCACATTTACACGCAAAGAAGTACACATATTCGACATTTCCTGTAAAAACAAAATACCCAAATGGCATTTTAGAAAAAAAGCGATGCCACAAAACCGATTTAAAATAAACTTGTAAATAGTATGTTTGAAAAATATTTATTTATTAATAAAACCAGTGCTTAGCAAATAGATTCTTATTTTGTAATTAATGAATAACATATCAAAGCATAATTCTTTAGATTTATATGGAAGTTGATACTTTATTTTGTCAAAAGACATACACATGCCACATTATAGTCAAGAACATAATCAAATAGGTGCTATACCCGAAATAACTATCAACAACAATATAACTTGCAAAATACTTTATAAAAAAGACAACCATTGTATTCACATATGATATAAATTATATAAGTATTCATTTATAAAATATATATCTTCAATGTGAAATTTATGTTGGGTATTTGTAAACAATACACATGTGAGATTTTAAAATATATTTTTTTATAAAGATTGGTTGCTAGCCAATTGCTCAAACTATTGAGCGTATGCCGGTACAGTTCTATATTTTACTATGTACACAATAATAAAATATGTACATTAAAATTTGGTAAATCTGAGAACGGTGAGTTATTAATAAAATGTTTTGGCCGCTCCATTAAAACTTAACTTACAATAATTCTCCTAGGCAAAATTTAAATATTCATAAAAATTTCATCGTCATTGATGTATTTTTTATTTTTAGGATGATTCATTGATTTTTTTATTTGAGATTAATGAAACTGATAGTAGTTTTATATAAGATAATTAAAATTCAGATTTGTCACAAAATGTCACTTACGCTTTTACTGGCATTGTTTATTCGATAAACACATACGAGTAACCCCCACACATACTCATACATACAAACACACATACATTCGTTCTCGTAACAATTTCTTCTTCGGATGAGTTTGGCTGTAGCGCGAAAAAACGGAAAATAAAAATAAAACAGAAAACAAAATAAAGATGTACGGGAGTAATAATAATGGATAGACGCCGGAGAAGGCTTTGGGTTCAGTGTACCATCAGCCCATGCATAATGCGTGGAACACTGCGTCAACGTGTAGAGAAATTTATTTAAATAATTGCCAATATTTATCCAACGATATACAATCACTATAATTCAGATTTTTTTTGTATGAAATTTCACACGTATTTTTAAAAATAATGTATTGTATTAAATAATAAAATTGGTATAGATTAGACAATTTTACAAGTCTCCAAAACTTGACTGTAGCCAGGGAATAATTAATTTCAAAATATCGCATTTAAAAAAAAACAATTATTTCGCCTTATCTATTATTATTTAATTTGTTGACTTGGCGCTAAATTGATAAAACTGCATTTTACAAAATCTTAATAAATCCTTCAATCTATGATTTTTTTACAATATTTATTTTGTAAAAGTAATTGCATTTATTAAAAATACTGCCACAATAAAATTATAATTAAAGACTTTATTTTTAACAAGGTTCTTAAAATTTTTAATTATCATTAATAAAAAAATATATTCAATTGGTAGAACTCCATTTGATGACGGTTGAATATTTATAATATACTATAACCCTATGAATAAAATTATTGTTTTGATAACAAGTGTTCCATGACGTCATATAATTGTTAATCAAAAAAATACTTTATTTGATTTAATAATATATTGTATTGTAGGTATTAAATTTGTGTGTTTATATTTTGGACATTTTTTTAAATCATTGCATAGGTTATTAAGCTATGTTTTGATGATGGTTTCGTAACGAAATAGCTATCGACAAAACAAACGGACAAATTCATATTCCGGTCTATAAAATTTTACTATTAGTTCAAACTGTGAGTATCCATGATATACGATATAAAAAATAATTATACTCTGGTTTTAAAATGTAATTATCGCCGCAATGTATTTGATTTTATATAATTAGCACAATTAGTATTTGAATATTTGTTCGACATTCCAAATTCAAACATTTAAAAAAAACCGTGTAAACTTGATCATAGCTACTACTTTCATAGCTTTATCATCATTGGTATATAAATGTGTTCCTTTTTCAAAAAATATAATCAGCGCAGTGAGAAGAGAGTGTTGAACAGTCGGAGAGAGGAGCTCCGCGGCATCAGCCGGCTTGGGGATTTGTTCCGAATAGAAATTGGTTTCTTGCAGCAACGGGATTACTTCTTCTTCCCTACATATATTCACGAACACATATAATATAGAGAATTTTACGACTGTTGAGCGATCAAATATCAGTAAAATTGTACAATAAAATTTACATTTCAACATAATTATAAATATTTCTGAAAATGATTCAGTAAATAGGTAAGTGTGTTTAACATAAACAATATATTAATACGATGTGTCGATAAATATATCTTTAATCCATTAACCATGTATCTTCAATCTAGAATCTAGATTTATTTTGTTGACTCTTTGGTTTTCTTATGCTGATTTTCAATCTAGTAAAAACTAACCAAATAGAGCGTCGATGAATAATACGGAAAATACACTCCTCTCCTTAATTATTTGCATCAATTAGCGTGTGATCTAGTCTCACATTTTTATTTATTTAATTAATGGACTGTATATTAAAATATTTCGTATGCAGTAAAGTTTTTCTATTGTTGAACAATACATTGTCCCTTGGGTATATATTTCAATTAATTATAAAATTAAAAGCACCCTGAATAATTAATTATTAATTATTCAGGGAGCTTTTAGTTTTTCCGTATAATTCATCTACATGAAAAAACAATTTTGTTGTATGTAGTTGAAACTAGTTAAAAATGTATAATATGAACAAATAATAATGATAAAATTTACACGTATCCTATTTTAAATAAAAAGTAAGTCAGTATAAATAATATATTAAATAACGAAAACATGAGTTTATGTCGATAACTTAAAAGACAAGTATTGTATAATATCATATTTATTAATGAATTAATAAGACAGTTTCAAATGGTATAATAAATAAAAGTTTGAAAAATAAAGAAAATTATCTCAAATTAATTTACCTTTGTAGTGTAACCATCTGCAAGTAATAAAATTATATATCTTCAATTCTGAGTCATCGGTCAGAATTCATCTCTCCAAAATTACACTAAGTTATACCCATACATTCTCTTGTCCTTCATATAGCATCCCTACACAAAATGTCTGTTTGTATGTATGCATGTAGATGCTAACTTTTCTTCGGCGCGAATCTAGACTTCTTTCTTTTACGTATCTTCTCGATTATAGAAAACCCGATAAAATATATGCTCTACATATATATTTTTAAATAGTTATTAAAATTAAAAATTAAAGAATTCAATATAATTTGTACAACCACTTCTTGAATAATATATTGTTCAATATCCTCCCACTCACCGTGAACTATGAAAATTAAACAATGAAATTAAGAATTATTTTATTCATAATAAATATTTGAACACCTTCTTTAGTCATCCTAAATACATTTTATAAATATTATTTATGGATATTTTAGTAAATCAAAATCGGTTTGGTTTGAAGAAAAAGTAGTTAAGATTGAGGCTATGTGGAATCATCTATAATATACCTCCTACCTGATTCATGTCTAATGTCACCGTCTCATTCTTATAGTGATGAGTAAATTTTACTAAACATATTGGGATTTGTTATATATTTAAAATCAATTTATATTTCAGTATTATTTTTTATATAGCATTTTGTCAATGGTGAATTCAAACTGACTAACTAACATAACATATAACTAACTAATTTGAAAACATCAATTTTCGAATGTAAAAATTCTTAAATTATAATCAATATTTTTGTAAATACACACATTAAAAATATGCATTGAATAAAATGCAGTTATTTTGAAATTATATGTTTTTTAAATGACGCACTTTCCGTAACGGTTTGACTGTACACATCTTTTTCTCCGCATGGTTTTGCTTTCGAAATTCCCTTTTGTGTCTTCTCCCTCGCACCCTCATATGTATGTAAATAGCTCTCTACACATCCGTGTGACATACACACACATATACACCTTTGTAGAAGATAACTTTCCATACATTTTGGAAAGGGTATGGAAAAGTTTTTAAAAAGAGAACGCCGAACTATAAACAAATGAACGCATTACAACTTACAACAGTACCGAAAACTAATAAGCAAGTAAGTGAATTTTTAAAAATTATTAACTATTATAATGTATATAAAATTAATACACGGATACTGAAAAAAAATTAAAAACTTATAACTCATTCAAACGACCATACTGGTTTCTCATATTAGGCTTTTTGTAATTAATCAGTGTTATTTAATATATTACCGACTTGTATAATTTAGTAAATAACGTATGATGTTTCTTTTATATTTAATACTTTACAGAGCTTGAACGAAAATAGTTAATATTTTTTAAATTCAAATCGCTGCATACTGTAGAGCAGTATCATGACTATTTGCAGTATTTTCTCATTAATTAATTAAGTTCAGACAACCGTGTATTAAGTGATTGGCTAACGATCGATTCTTGTAAAATATAGTTAAGATCTTATACATTAGCTTCACAGTATAAACTTTAGCAAGATATATATTTTTTTAAAAACGATTTTCAATTCTGTGTAAAGTTTTAAAAAAAAATTATTTACACTTTTGTTTTTAATGTGCCAAAATATTTGGCTTGATCATGTATCTTCATATATTACATATTTTATCAGATGAACTACATTTCTATAAGAAAATCATTATACTATTAACATGAAAAATAATCGAAACTATCTTTAATGATACTTTTGACGTAACTGAATAAAAAGCTCAACTTTCGGAAAATCTACTATGTTGCACACACACACATATAAACAGGCCTAACGTACTCGTAAATATTTCCCTATATCCCAAGTTTGGCTCCACACATTTAACGACCTGGAATAAATTTATGGAAAAAACGAAGGCTATGCCGCAGAAATAATAAAAAACCTAATTGATACGTTCGATCTTAACTTAACTGTTTTGCCTGCACTCGCAAATAACGGCTTCCTCCCGTTTTTTATCTCTTACACACACATATCCAAAACTATACACGTACGTCTCTTTTGTATGGTTCTATAATGCAATTATGTTATTGTAAATCAATTTCGCACGTGTTTTAAATATTTGAATTTGGAACACACAATTTTTTTTAATATCAATGAATCTAAAGCCATTGTAAACTGTTTTTTTTCATATGAATTTTAATCGCGTGACATTATATCAATTTGATATTTACGAACGATAATTATTATGATTTATCTAGACTCTAGACATGTTTTTGTCCAGTTCTTGCTACTCTAATTTTGTTTATGCGGTATATAATTTTATAACTGTAGCTTAACCTTTTTAATGCCAAACAACGATAGATCGGCCATTATAATTAGAGCAAAAATGATGACAATTATTATAATCTATAGATAACAGTCTGAAAACAAATTAACTACGATCATTTCTCCCAATAATTAAGACTCCTAACTAAATTTTCAGAGTAACTATTAATAAATTATTGTTTATAAAATATCTTTAATTTATCTTAGTCAATCAGAAATTTGGATACGGAGCTTAAGCCATCTATGAAAAATCATAATCCCAATTGCTATTTTGTAAACTATATAGTTTTTTTAAAATACAATATTTTAGAAATATTTATATTTATTTTTTTACGTTCATTTATGATTTTAAATTAATTAATCATAAAGCGCCCGTAAAAAGAAACTTTAAATATTAATAAAAAATAAAATGAAGGCGAAACGTTTGGTGCATTTTTATTGCTGAAGGTAGTTGAATAAATATTGTTTCGGATTAAAAGAAGATTAAATACAATTTATTAATATTCTAGTGTAAGCATCCATAGTCAAAATTTCAAAATAGAACACAATAAAGTTTTCCCACTGATACATTTGAATTTCTTATATATCAAATGAAAAGCTTGAAGGGCCGTCTTTATAAGTATAGTAAACACGTACGATGTCGCCTTGTCACTCATTTTGTATGCCGATCACGTAAGGAGGACAGAGAAGCACGACAGCCAGTGAAGAGAACGAACAACGCATCACTTTCCCTCTACCCCCGTAACTCACAACATACCTCTTGTCTATAGACCCTATTTTACTGGATATCAGAAGTGAATCACCTTTTTCATAAACATTGTAATGATGTTTTATTCTTCAGAGTTTTGTTTATAATATTTAGATAATTCTCATCAGTGGATACACATGTTTTATATATATATATAATATTAACATCGATTGAAATAAAGAAAATCTTTAATTATATATGTATTGAAATAAATTTATTATTTTGAAAATAATGTTAAGCGTACCCTAAAAGTTAAATATATATGCCGTATTTTTCATGATTTTCATTCGTATATATGTATATATATATCATAAAAATATTTTTTTAGAGAATTGATTATTAACTATTCACTCAATTTGTAAAAAGTTAATACCAGTTTTCACGAAGAAATAATATTGTATGTTCAACGTATTATGTGAGTTATTAAAATTATGCTCTCTTAATAATTACATTAGTTTTGATCTAATACCGTACCTAAAATATTAAATTTTTCTACTAAAAATTGTACATATTTTTGCTGGATAATTTTTCATGTACCTTGTCAACCCACTTTTTTCTTACAAATAAATCATAGTATCCGAAGTAATACGACCACACCCAAATAAACACGAATTAATATGATTTACTATAAATTCATTGTTTGTGCTTAACAAATATTTTATATCGCGTTTTGAAAAAATAGTTTATAATATTATGGATTTAGTTTTATATAATATAAAAACACATTGACTGTGGAATGTAAAAGGACGTAACCCACAAATACCACAAGAGGCGCAAAAACGTTTATTTAATAATTTTGATCCAAAGTCAAAAAATTACAAAGACATAACCTTGAAGAACATGAAGACTAAAACTGGTGTTTCATTCACTCAGCATAATATTAATTTAAAAGTTATTTGCGAAAAATCAATAAAATTGATTAGATGGGAGCCGTTTTCTAGTTGGCATATTTTCCAGACGACTTTTTTCAAACTGAAAGCTTAATTTAGACACTAATTCGGCATTTTAGCTTACACCCTTTTGATAGAACGTGTATTAAGTTATTCACATCCTGATTATCGAATAAAAGCTATTTTCAAAAATTGAGGATTACGTCCTTTTTTTCGCATGGTCGATATGATCAATTTAATAAGTATACTATATATAAGGAATCTGTATGGTTAAGTATAATAATTATTAAAAGATAAGATGGAAATAATAATTATTGATATATTGCATTTATCGCACGTCTTTAGTTTCAGGTATGATAAAAGTTAAATTATATCTAGTATGTTATATTTTACAGTGGTTTGTTACCCCTGTCCGAAATAAATAATTCGAATACAATGCGTGCATAGAAAAGGAGACGAGAACTCAATAAGAAACAATTTGTCAGGACGTTCCACTCGCGACAAAATTGATCGAAAGAGTTTTTTTGCTTATTTCTTTGCAAAGGAGAATAAATATTCATCTTCTTCGTCGTATTTTAAATTGTTTTTCGAAAATGGCAAAACGAGTCGTGGATGATGCGATTTTTTATCCAATTCCGAGGGAACAATCAATTCTGGCTTCCGTTACAAGACCCATGCGGAGAAATTATTATCTACTTAAATTATATTACCGGACGATAAAGTAGAATGACGTAGATTTTTTTTATTTATACGTAAAAGTAAAGCATACGGAGATTTTACAATACCCTGGAAAAGCCATATTTCCAGAGTATTCTAGAATTTTACACGTTTTTCTTACAAGATTTTCTTGGTATATATTTTTTACAGTTAGCGCGCCAACTAATGTCATAGAAAGCTGCTAAGGAAATAGTGCTTTCCGTTTTTTATGCCACTATATACATCAATAAAACAGGCGTGTTAATGTGGGCAGTAGAAATTTCTGTGGCCCATTTCCATTCGTTTATTCTATATATTCATAAAATCCTAGATTATACCGCCGAAAACTCGTGTTGAAAGTATTTGCCGCTCGTTTTTTGTAAATCTATCGAAGAAAATCGATGCATATCCAAAATTAAACTTATTCCTTCTTCTTCTTCTTCCATGTTCGCTCCCTAAGTGGAGCATATGGACATCACGTGCCGACTCCAAGAATCTCTGTCGCCCGCCAGTATTCTTGCGTCCTCCCAGGTCATACCTG
>JAGVSQ010001936.1:0-26680 GCA_022683975.1 Rhyacophila evoluta | reverse complement strand
TAATTTAGAATTTAAAATCAATTTCCATCAAGCACCATCAGTCCAAAATATTAATTAAATAACATTTTGTTAAAAATAAAAGAATGGCTTTGAAAATAAGGCGACAAGGCGCTCGGACGAAGATGTACATCCATATTCCTCGAAGGCTTAAGTCATTTTTAGTTTAAAGTCGAGTTGATAAGTTTAGTAAATGATCAGTTATAATATAAAATTCTTCGCTCGCCGTAAGACGCCACGTATTTAAAAAAAGTATTCGAGGAAATCAAGTCGTCATGGCTGACCGGTAAAAGAAATTTTTCCCTTAACATATTAATAATTATAACGAGACACATGAAGTTCATTATGTTCGATATATGTAATCAGGAAACCACGAAATATGTCTGTATTTGGAAGCAGCATAATTTTACTTTTCATTATATTCATGAAATAAAGTGTACCAATGCGGGAAATAAAAAAGTACATTTTTATTTATAATACAACATCTATGAATTTTATAAATAATATCATTAGTTAGATAGAAACCGTAAGCACTTGATTAATGTAAACGTTATTAAAAGCTTTTAAAAATACATGTAGTATTATATAAATTTTTGGGAAGCCTTGTTCGCGGGGTGCGTAGAATGATAATGTTTGATAAACAGTCGTCTACTACAGCGTTTCTCAATCTCTTTTCGCCTGTGACCCAATTTTCAGTATAATATTTTTCTGAGCCTACCGCTCGCACAAATTTTTGGCCGTGAAAAAGATATTATCAGGTAATAAATGTCTCGCCCAGTAGCGTAGTTGGTAGCGATCCTAGCGACCGGTGGAACGCGGGTTCGAATCCCTATCTGTCGAATTTTAAAAATCCTAAAAATACAGGACTGGTTGCCCATTGGGTTGAGTAATTGTCTGACAAACAATTCCCGTGAAAAATATGTTTATATATATATGTATTTATAAAATTCCATATGAACCTCTTTCGGAGTGGATATCTTCACACTGTGTAGATCCATATGCTGCATGTTGGGAACAAACATGGCTTAAAAAAAAATAATGTCCTGGGTTTATAAAATTGTCAGTCTCAGATTGACAATAAATTAAACAAATATTATTTAAAATCCTCAATAAAGATACCTTGCTTAATTATTTTTCCGACGTTTTAATGCTTTTCTACTAACTACGCAAATTTTGAATTAATAATTGATTTATTGTTTCTATTAAATTTTGATACTGTATTTAATATTCAAAATCAATTATTTCCTATCGCATAAAATTATCCTAGCAGGAGGCATATGCGTAATATTATTACATACTAAAAAAACTAGTTTTCAAGGCCAATCCGATAAAATAAATTCTAGTAACACAATAAACTAAGTCCAAATATCGTACATATTTTAATTCGTTAACAAATTTCAAACATATTTTATTTTTTTTATTTTCAAATAAAATAAAAACTGAATCATTCATACAACGATACGATCATATATTAAAAAAACTAACTTATAAATATTACAATATGTACAATTATGTTTTAAAAATTGTTAATGAAATAAAATGCTTACCGCAGTATAAATATATTTTTTATATATACCATGTCCCCTCCCGAAATTGGAGCATATGGATCTACAGTGTGAGAATATCCATTCCGAAAGTGAAGTATATAGTATATGAATCTCCGCAATGTGAAGACAATTGCTTAATCTAAAGGGCATCCGTCCTGAATTTTTGTATTGTTTAAATCAAACAGATTTGGAATCGAACCTGCATTTCTCGTATTACATTACCAATTTTGCTACCGGGGAGATATTATATCATTTTTTACACATTTTGTTCCGTGAACCATGATAATTTTCAAGCTTCTACTTCGTGACCCAACAAAGCTTTTATATCTATAAATAATTTGAATGTCAATGTAGTTTTTATTTATTTAAAAATAGACAACTTAAACTAATAAGGTATTGGTTATAAGAATGAATATGTTTCTTGTTCTCAGATTTGGTGAAAAAGATGACATCTTTATTCTGAGACCTAAGTTTTTTACTTTTTTACAATACTAATAAATAAATTAACCATCTCAATAACGCTGATTTAGTAAATATCCCAAATAAATTTGAAATTTAGATCTCCGTAATATGAAACAATATTGTTCTTATCTGTAATACCTTAACGTAAGTATTAGTAGTTTGTTTTATGGTATTTATATATTTTATGATTATAGAAGTAATACATTATAATTTTTTATTATACAAACCGTCGATTATGCAAAATCATCTAACTAAATAATGTTTTTATACAAAAAAAAACTTAAGCGAATTTAACCTTATCAAATATAATATGTTAATATTGCAAAACTAATCAAGTATCATAAAATGACATCATTTTAATAATTTCTTGTGATATTTTGGCATTTTCGACAACATTATTATTTGCTTTGTCTGCGTTTCAACGCTGCATTTCGCTTTCTAAGACATCGAAGCGTTCATCGATGCAATCGGCGATTCTTTTTCTATTGCTTCAATACTTATGACATAGGTTATTATTATTAAGAATTACTTTACAGTAATACCACTGAATGAAACGTCTGTAAATATTGGCTTCATGTGAAATGCCACACATCATATTCTTGAATTAATTGATTTACTTACCGTGAATCAGTGGATGACGTATATATTTCTGAATTACGAGTGGAACGAAGTCACGAGTTCAAATCTCAGATCTACTTTAAATTTCTCATGAACGTACGAGTTAAATCCAGGGCACGTGCTTAATATACTCAACAAATGCTTATTCATTGTACATCATTAAAAAATCTGATAAGCTATCGCTGAGGTCTATGGACTCATTCTTGATATGTAGTGTACGATTTTGGTTTTTGATTCACGTTACTTAAATACATATTTATAGATATATAACATTGCTATAATATCAATTTGTTGTTTTAATGGGTGATTACTAAACGTATGCCGTTCAATGCTGGACGTCGTTTTTTAAATCACATAACTAATTTGCGATTATTAAAAATAGCTTTATCCCGATAAATGAATTAATCGATTGCTGCAGAAAAAGTCATTATAAAAAAAACTGTTGATATAAGCGGCTAAATTATGCAGATTTATATGCTTTATATTCGGAACAGATATTATATTGAATATGTAAAGGGAAAAGGATGTAACCCTCAGTTTCTTCAACTTCAAAATAGCCTTTTTCGATAAATACAATGTACACAACTTAATACACGTTCTATCAAAAGGATTTAAACTGCAAATGTCAAAGTAATATCTAAATTCAGTTTTTAAGTTTAAAAAAAAGAGAGTGTAAAATTTGCGACCAGAAAAAAGGACTTCCACTGCATCTATTTTATTTGTTTTTCATAAGTAATTTATTGAAATAATATCAGATTGATTAAATAAAACACTAGCTTTAGTCTTTAGTCATTTCAAGCCTGTGTCAATAGAAAATTTTAACTTATATAGACGTTTTTTGCATCTCTTGGAAAATTTCGTCTGCATATTTTACGTGTTTTTCCTTTCTACAACCTGTATGATAAAATGCATATTAATGATATAAAAAAAATATATTCAACTAATGTTTCATGCAAACTATTTTCGGTAGGCTCGACTGCTTAAGCTATGCTCCATTATAATATAAGAAGACAACAGAACCACCAGTACTGGGCTTTAGGCATATAAGCAATGACATTGAATTAGCTTTTTACCAGATATTCACAGCTGGAGTTGATAACGGCCCAACTGTTTTGAGGTAGGCAATAGAAGGTCTGGCTTAGTTGAAATATCTGTTATATTTTAAAAAGTCCATGATTACCAAATTCCACTAACTTTTATAACATGGATAAGGACACTTTTATAAATATGAAAACGTTCTGAAATATTTATTATAATTTTTCAAAGAAATTTGCATTTTTATTATTTTTTAAATTCATTTGTGACAACATATATACATTCTAAATTATTTAAAACTAGTAAACTTCCATATGTGACGTATAAAATATGGAAGTTTACTAGTTTTAAATAATTTAGAATTTAAAATCAATTTCCATCAAGCACCATCAGTCGAAAATATTAATTAACATCTATACAGTTTTATAGCTTATATATCATTATAATTATTTGCATGGCACGTGTTTCATCCACTTAAATGACTTTTTGGAATATAAAGTTCAGTATCTTATAATTATATTCATTATTCATAAATTTACAAAAATTATCATAAATTTCTACCAAGTCTAGACCAATTATCTTATAAATCTAAAGATAATTTCTATTAGATAATAGTATTGTTTTCCATGCTAAGATTAATTTTTACATTGTATATACTCACAAAGACTAATTATCAGCCAATCTCTCAAATCAAAGCTAAAATATGCCTTGCATCTACGTACAAAATATACATTTAAAACAAATTTGAACTATTATACGGTTATGCGGTAGAAGTTTATTAGTCCATGTCCACACATTGCTACTAAGTTTCTTCGACAACTGCTATCATAATGTAATTGTTAACTAAACGCCAAATTCAACGAAATTAATATACACCAATCTATACGTATCGATATATTTATATTTACATACTTAATCATCCGTACCTAATGAATTAACGTACGTGTTTCGATTTTTTAATACTAAAGATGCACGGTATGATGTCCATTGAGTTAACCGATTGGCTAACAACCAATTTTTGTGAAAAATCTTTCAAAATAAACCTTGACAATACAGAGATCCATATACTAAATTTCTGGCATGGTCATCTTCACATATTTGAGATTTATATACTTATTCAACTTTCAGAGCGGAATGGTTTAAAAAATGAGCTGTGATTCTCAATTGAAATTAACACGATCAATAGTACATTCTGCATTTGAGCAATGTTTATGATGATAGCAAAAGATATATTTTAACTATTTCAACAACATGCAATTTCAGTTGTTTTTATTTGAGTTTTTTTTTTATTAGTCATAATTATATTTTTGCACTCACGAGTCTAATATATTATTGTACTTAACTTTAAGCCAAATGTTACTGTTTTTTATTCATTGTACTCGTTTACTGCAGTTTTATTAGTACGCTGGTATGTTTTAACAAAGCATTGACTGATACAGTCGCACAATGGCTATTGTAGTATGAAAACGTAAAAATCACGTTTCAATCCGTTTCTATATAAGTAAAAAACGTTCGTGCGCATATCTTTGACCGTTCAATACCAAATACAAAATGTATTTCAAATCACTTCCTAGATGAGTATTTTAATAACTCAGAGGCGTAGGTATCTATAAAAAACAACTTCTCTTTTACAAAAAAAATGAACAATAAATTAAATTATATTTCATATTTATTATATTTTTTATCTTTCATAGTTGCTTAAACCTGGTGAGTTTTTTTCCTCTTTAATATTGTTAATTTGTCAATAATATACAATAGATCTGAAAGATTATTTTATAGATAGTATATAAATAAAGATGGACAATAAACCCGTTGTTTTTTAAACATCCGAGAGTTATTTTTTTGTATTATAGAGAAAAAATTAATTATCTTTTCAGTATTGTAGAAAAATACATTTCTCTCAGTTGTTCACAGCATTATCAGTTGATGCGGTCTCAATATTTCTGGGTAAAATAAATTACTAAATGCCTTGTATTAATATTTAATTATTAAATATTAATTTTAATTTTTTTTAGAAAACACAGTGATATTCACTTATATATGGAGATGATCATTCAAATATTACCGCAATAGCGCAGAGATTAGTATACAATCCTGGAAGGATATGCGAGTTCAATTCCCACGTCTGTCAAATTAAAAAAAAAAAACGCAGAACTGGATGCCCCATGGCTTGAGCAATTTTTCGACAGACAGTGAAAAATAATCTATCATGGCGTGTCTTCGTATTGTCCATATACTCTACTTTCGGATTAGATATTTTCACATTGTGTAGATCCATATGCTATACTCTGAGAGCAAACATGAGTACAACATGAAATAATAATAAAAAATAACACCTATTAAAAATCAAAAGCACTAAGAAACAATATCGGTTGCTACTTATTTCGTCTTCTCCAAAAGTAATCTTCTATTATTCAGCAATACAAAAAGAAGAAGAATTTAATGCATTGTTCAATTAGCATAATTCAATTATTAAATTAGTTTCCGTTTCCGGTTGAACACTGCAAACTGTATCACATAATACCATTTTTACTTTAAAATCTTAGTGGCTCTGTGGATAAACAATATATACATCTACCAATGTTAGATATTGATGTATCGAAAAGATTTAGTACTAGTATATTGGGAAATGATGGATGTTAAAAAATCTGGGGCATTATAGGAATACACAGATAAAACCTCATCATACAAAAGATTTGATGATAATTAACTCTTGGTGATAAATAGAGTATTAAAGAATAATCATAAAAATGTACAAACAATAGTAAATTTGTTTTAAAAAAGTCAAAAAACTTATCTGACTCTGATGCTTGCAAAACGGCGTGTTAACATTTAACCATTTCTTATACCATCAATTCACAAGTGAACTCGGTTGCACATTTTAATTATAAAAGAAACTATGAAATTGTATCAAGCCTGTTGTAATAAAAGTCAAAACCACCGCCAATCCTTACAAAATTTCTTTAATTACGCTACTAAAAGTCATATTATTTTATATAATTTATTATTTTTTTACCATGTTCACCCGAAACTGAATCATATGTAGTGTGGAGATGTCCACTTCGAAAGTGAATTATAATAATATATATGGATATTCACAATAATTTGTTGATTTGTTACTATTTTTTACAAGAATTGGTTATCAAACAATTGTTCAGGCCAGTGAGCATCTATCCCTGCATTTTCAGATTTTTTTTAAATCCAGCTGATATGAGATTCATACGTACATTCCTCGGATTCCTTATCAAAGTATTGCTGTTATTTAATTGAATATGGTTTTCAATTTTCTATCAATGTATACATATTCAACTTATCGTTTGATAGGTGTTTCATAAGTATCGAAAAATGTAGCGGTGTTTTGTTGTGATTAATGTACTAATACTATAGATAGTTGGTAATTTATTTTGAAATCCATAATAATATAGTATAAATAGTCCTATCTCGTTTCTACGCACGCCACTACGTGAAGCCAAGGGGTGAAACCGTGGCAATTTAGGAAGCCATTTGCCGTAAGGAACTTGCCTGGAGGGGACTCCGACGTGAAAGTGAGCGTCGCCATCGAACGTCCTCCTGGCCTGCCTGCGATTGGTGGACGCTGACAGCGCATGCGCACTTAACTGCGACGAAAGGGAACTAGCGCCAACGAAACGACGAAACCTCAGTCTGTCTGCTGCAGCCATGGCGCACACCGCTCTCTACGTTTGTCTTTCTCTCCTGCTATGTGCAACCCTCGGTAAGTCCAATTTTCCACCCTTCATTATAAAATACATCACTTTTCGCGGCTTAAATTTCCTCGATACAATCCAACAACTATCAAAATATAAAATTTCATTACACTTGTATTAAATTTTCAAAAGCCGGTCAGTTACTTTCACATGATTATTTCTCAAATATTATGATATGCAGTCACTGTTTTTCCAATAACAATTTGGACGAACATTTAATACAACATGTTATATTATCGAAATATATTTAATATAATAATAATTTAGTAAACGAGGATAAAAATGTCTTATTTCCCAGTTAGTATACCAACCTATCTTAATTTGTACACCTTTTTTATAACTTATCACGTAAAACTTATAATAATTACTCTCCTATCTTTTATATGTTTTTTTAAGAAATATTTATATGGCAATAACTATTAAAATATAAACAATTTAAGTGGAATATTTACTTAATAGTACAATCATTTAGTTCTTTAAAATCTAGAAACTTTCAAAAATATAATGCTACTTTTAGTAGTTTAGTTTTTTTATTTCTAAAATATATTTCTTCGTATTATCAGTGCATGTGTAATTTAGAATGTAATAATATAAATTCCATTTCCGCTATATCACGTTACATAATAATATATCTTAAATACCAAAAGTGAATGTTCTCAACATTTAAATCGTTTGTAGATAATTTATTCGTGTATTTAATTGTTCGTAATAAGTAACAAAGTGTTAAACGGGTTTCGCGAATCAGCGCGTTGAAGTCTTTTTTATCGATACGTTTATGCAAAGCGCTTTTAAAGCTACCAGCGTTAGATTTATTAAAACCATTCTATATGTAACCTCATTATTCTATCGCAAACAATTCGCTCAAGTGAACAAACTACATTTCAATACATGTCGATTTCACTCTGCCGAGGGCGAATAGTTGACATTTTAAATATTCAAATGATCCAGCACTACTTATATGTGAAAACATAACATTTTTATCTGAGAGTTCCCGTTTTAGCATATATTACTTTTATTTTTCAATCGAGTTAAATAGTAAGTAAATAAGGCATATTATGAAACACCCTGTTCATTAAAATCTGAAGTAAAGCTTATGAAAGAAGGTGAAATTATGATTAATAGAAAACGACTTGTAAAAGAATCACCCTTCTCATATAAACATAAAAATACATATTTTGTTCATTATAATTTTGAAAAATACTTTAAATAATAAAATGATTGTTTATTGTAGTTTAGCTTGTGTTATTTATAGTATTAAAATTGTGTTATACGTTCACTAGATATGACGTTAGCATACTATGGTGATGTAAAAAAATCTACTTCATTCGATGAATTTTAATTATAATTATAGAGACTTATCAAATTGTATGTGTTGGGTTTATTGAAAGTACATTGTATTGTTTTGCATACAAAAGGGCTATAAATTGTTAGAACAAAATATGTATTGCAGGATGCATGTGTGATAGACTAAGACAGTTTTTGTCGACGTGGAAGGATATTGAAAAACAACCATCATTGTGTTGCCAATGAAAAAAAATACATACACAATTATTATTAGGTACTAGCCGATACGTGTTCTTTTGTTTTATTTCACATTCGAATACATGTTCTTATCGATAATACAATGGATTAAATTTTCTATGAAACTATTTAGGCTTGGTTAAAGATTAGTAAATCAGAGTGACGTAACTAAGTAACATAAGCTGGAATTTTAATTTGACAGGTTAAGTAACATATTGTGAAGTTTCAAATAGATAAATCTGCTTTTAGTGCTTCAGAATAAGCTAAGAATAGTTTATATCTGTAAATTGTATGCGGCAATAACTTTCTACTTTATTTATAACTTCCTAATGTTTATTTTATGTACAATGTTTTCATTTATTTTGTATAATAATAAATAAAAATGGTTTTAAACATTTAAAGATTTCAAAATTATGTACTGAAACGGCCGGCGCGCAGGCTTGCGGGGAAAGTGGTTTTTCTGGCTCACGAAAATGTCGAAAAAGTTCACTTTACTATTTCACGGTTGGACAATTTGAATTTTTATTATTGAATTTGAAAATTCAAAATAAAAAAAAAAGCTAATCGCGACTACGCAGTGGCCGACCTCGATTTCTTCATACGTTCATTTCGGGCGACCGCAGTCGGGCAATGTAATTTAATTCTTTTTTATACGTATTGATTGGCATTTCTCATTACTTGTACAGTGTAGGCTTGTAAAAAAACTCCCGTTTTCTATCACTGAGCGTTATTCGACAGCATTATTTTCAATGATTGCTATATTTGTAAATAACACGAGTTTTTCTAGCTTATTCAAAACACCGATTGTTTTCCTACTGAATTATAACGACTTATGTCCGTATTTTACAATATTTTATTTTAAAATTTACACATAATGTTACAGAGCAAATATAATAATTATACTATTCATATAAATCACGTAAAATCTACGACTTAATTGTTTTATGAAACAAGTGTACAAATTTCATTTAGTTTTGAACACTAAACTTTTACAATAATTTTGATCTCAATGCTTTTCACGAAAAAATTATAAATAAACTAAAGACTTAAAAATTAAAAAATTATAAATTTCAATTAAATAAAAAATTACCGTCATATCTTTTACTTTCAGCTTAAAGTTACGAGTAGCTTACGTATTCTTTGTAAAAGCCAATATTACAAACATTATCTATTGAAAACAGTGGCATTTCTCAATTTCAAGATGATTTTTAGGTGCAACTAATAAATCATCTTTTTTAACTACGAGTAATATTTACGATACATTGTTTTCCATTTTATAATAGTGACAATAATCAATCATGTTTAGAATTTCCTCTAACTATTTTTTTTTTACATCATCAGTATATAATATTCGATTTATATTTATCTAAATAATGATGATTTCATATTGAATATGGTTAGGTTAGGTACTTTTCATCTCAATAACCACTATTGCCAAACTTAGTACGTATATTGTTACACCTTCGTGTCCACATAAATACGTGTTATTTTTGTGCGCATGTTGTTAATTTAATGAACAATCACAATTAATTTTTGAAAGAGTGCATACGAAACGGCCCTGTCGGTACGTTCGGTACCAGGCAACCGTTCAAAACCTGTTTCAGCCGGTCGAGGAAAGCGAAATTTGACCTTAGATCACAGTAAAGCTATGGAAAGTGAGACTCGCCTTATACTCCGTTACATCGCGTTGCCCCTAACTTATCAATTCCTTGCAATCCGCACTACAGAAAAACCAGCTTACGGCAGTGTTTCATAAATTTGTTATTAGCACATAATAATGAAAATGATATTTCCGCGTTCAATCAATGCACCCAACTCACCGCAATACAATATAAATACCTAAAAACGTACTGCATTTTACTTTAAAACAATAACAATTATTATTTGCATCTGAGAAGCAATTTTTCAACAAAAAACAATCACGGTTACAATAACGTATAATTATGCAATGTATCATATTGACCCCACTTAGGCAGAAGTCGTTAACCCTTCTAGAACAATAAAGTCGTCAGTAAGGCTTGATTCCTCTTTCTTGCATACAAATTTAGTCGATCCGTCTTTTTTTTAATTCTAACTTGTATAAAGATAATAATTCTTTTGATTTGTTTTGATAGAACGAGTATGTACTTGTATATATTGTGATTTTAAAAGTAAAAGCACTTTTTGAAACATTGAAGGTTGATAACTTTTATCTAAGCTGAATTGATATTACATATTCCAATGTAATACAACGCGAAACCATGAATTTGAAAGCTTTGTAATATCTTCATAAAGCTTTGATCTCGTGTTTCAAATTTCAATTACAATCATAGTAAAACGGTCTGACTATTCTCTATGACATCTCCATCGGGCACTTTTCTATCCGTAAATGATAAAAATATATCATTATATAGAATTTTAATTACGGAAATTACACATTTCTCGATTAATAATATTGACATTGATCAATATTTAATACCTCGGGTTTTACGAGACCATATCAGAACTCTGTCATCATATCAAAATGTATAAGTTTTAACTACATTTGATTACCCCACATGCTTAAAATTATTGAGTAACTTATCCACGTACACTATGACAGCATTTTAATGTAAATTTTTCATTGCACTCAAAATTAAATGGTAATTTATGTTTGTGTTTGTTTCACAGTTTTTAATTTATGAATTGAAGTAAAATAATAACAATTTAAAACATTGTTTCAGCATCAGCATCTCGCGTGAAGAGGCAAGATGATGAAGGACCCGACCAGAGTCCAGAAGAATTATGCCAGGATCGCCCAGCTGATGAATATTTCAGACTCTCAACACAAGGAGACTGTCGTGATGTCGTCAGGTAACAATACAGCACGCGCGGAACGATAGTCATCAAATCAATAAACAAAATAATAAAAATATTTTTCATTCATAAATGATTGACTAATCTAATTTCGTAAATTCGAGAAGTTATACTTCGATATTCGTTTATTCGACATTTATAAGTGTTAACAAACTTTTCTCACCAATTCAGAGCCACATTTTTTTTCAAAATTTAATTCAATAAGGCAAATTTATAGAGTTAGATGTGAAATTTTCTCCTTTTCTAGACTTCTTTTTTCGCCATTTTTAATCCGGTGAAAATAATAACTTCATATTGAAAACTGAGAACTCTTTAGAATAAAATGTGTTCTTCAACTTTTATATCATAAATCATTACTGTAATTTATATGTTAGCTTGTTTAATTTATTGAAAATTTTCTTAGAACTGTTCAAATCACATTATACATAACAATTTCATGTATCTCTGAAACATATATTCGACGCAATTATCGCAAATTTTATTCAAGAATGGCAGGTTGAAAAATTTTGTAATTCTTTTACAAATTACTATTCAGGAAACATTTCCAATTTCTTCTACCATTGTAAGTAATATGTTGCTATACATTTTTATATGGATCATATCGAGAATTAAACTAGTATATTCTAAGTATAACACAAAACTTTTTCAGATCTTTATTTCCTGTCATATAATTATACGAATCTCGTGTTGAGCTATAAAAGAAGAAATATAATTACACTCATTAGTATTTAAATGAAAAAAGAGTTATAAATATCTTTATTTTAAATTTACATTTTTCTTTTTAACTGCCATTGTTAAAACAGTCATTAAAATGGGGCATGCTAGTGTAGTTGTGTTGCAAAGCATATCTAAAGAAGGATGTGCGATGTGGTGTTTTGTCTAGGTGTGACAAAGGCGCTGAGAATGGCGTAACGCGCCTGGCTTCCGTTCGCTGTCCCGGGGGACTGGCCTTCGATATCGATCGCCAAACCTGTGACTGGAAAACTAATGTTAAGAATTGCGACACAATCGAAAGTAAGTCTAATAAAAATCTGGAGCAACGGATTCGGCGGACATTTGCAAAAGACCCAACAGAACATTCACTCTAACTTCTAATTTAGCTTTAATATTAAAAAAATACTGTTAAGTTCAATCGCGATTTTGAAAACATAAGATCTTTCCATGGTGTCTTTAGCAAAGTTTCTCCCGGAGCCGTTCGTTTATTGTTGCCAAATTTACTTATATGTTATTTTCTTTTTGACCAGGTGTACTAGGTCAGGTCTTAAACAAATCACTTGCCCCTCCGGATTGGCGTTTGATGTCGATAAGCAAACTTGCGACTGGAAGGGTAAAGTGACCAACTGTGACAAGCTGGAGAGTAAGTGGACCCCCTCATCAAGTAGTGGTGAACGTGGAAGTAGATCGCCTCTAGCGAGAGTAGAACTTTGATTGCATGACATTTTTTGATTAGGGACCCAAAATAGTTAAGAAACAACAATCACAGTTTGGTTTAGCAAAACCGGCACCCGTGTAAAACTTTTACGCGGCTCATCTTTCGTTTTCCTAATCTCTGCACTGATAACCCGCTTGCTTTTTTTCTCGAACAGATATTCTCTCGACTTCAGGCTTTTTCTATGCATGCCTTTTTTAGAAATATTCAAAACACTAATAAAATAATGCACAATATTTCATACCAGCTAACCCACTTTTTAAAATAATCACTAACAAATCAATTTAAGGCTTATCTTAAATGTATAAATAATACGAACACCTCTTTTATTCAAACACTAGTTTTTAAATTAACCAATTCGTGGATCTCTTAACACAACTACTGTAGTTGATTTTTTTTAAATTCTTCCTAATTTATTTTTAATATACTCTTAATTGCTCTGGTCTTGTGGTGTAGTTGGCATTTAATTTGTGTATGTAACTTTTTGTGTCAATGTTTTCTTTTCTTGTAAACCCCTGCTTTTGTTTTAAAATAAAAATCATTAAAGGCGATCATTTTAATTTAATACTATAAATAAAACAATCATTTGACTTGCAACATATTGAGTACTGTATGACTCTTTAATGTTAAAGAAATCGTAAAAACATTAGAATAATATGAATGTTCTCATTACTTTTGGCTATCCTATAATTTAATGTTTCGTTTGTTTTTTCCTTGTGTGCTAACATTAAATCTCTGTCTGTTGTACTGTTAATATTTTTCTCGACATCATTTTTTCTTTTGTATTTAACAATCTTTAAAATGTTCTTCTTTCAATTTTATTGCTGGAACCAAACCGAGGATCAAGAGACAGGCCCCAAAATGATAAGTGTGAAAATTTTCAAGTAATTAACGACATAATTAAAATAATTTTAGAGCCTCGCAAAGTTCTGCCCATCCTCAAGACTGACGAGCCTATCTGCCCAGAAGGAAAACTTTCTTGCGGAAATGGAGAGTGCATTGAAAAAGATTTGTTCTGCAATGGAAAACCAGATTGCAAAGATGAATCTGATGAAAATGCTTGCAGTGAGTAAATCTTATTATTTGTAATATAACGATGTACCATTGGTGATGATCAAACTTATTGATCCATGTAATTTAATGTGTTTTCCGAAATGTCTGATATTTTCCTTTGTTAGCGATATGCATTCATTCTTCTCGTAATCGAACATGCGAATAATTACATAAAGTTCAAATAATTTATTCTAGTAGATATTATGTTTATCTTGGTATTTATCTGCGTCATTTAAAGAAATTTTTAAGTATCATCTACTTTCTGTTTTCGTTATTTACTTTCTTGTTAGCTTGTTAATTCACACTAGATAATGAAAGTCGTTAAAACATTATTCAAATCAAATTATCTACGCGTCTAAATTTTGGCAAAAGAATGACAAATTGTTGAATGAATTAATTAAGTTTAAAATGGGAATATTGACTCTATTAATCTCGTATTTTTAGCCGTTGAAACTGATCCTAACCGCGCACCAGACTGCGATCCCAACCAGTGCACATTGCCAGACTGCTTCTGCTCTGCTGACGGAACACGTATTCCTGGAGCAATCGAGCCAAACCAGGTCCCACAGATGATCACCATCACCTTTAACGGAGCCGTCAATGTTGACAACATCGATCTTTACGAAGAGTTGTTCAACGGAAACAGACAAAACCCTAACGGTTGCCAGATTCGAGGAACCTTCTTCGTATCCCACAAATACAGCAACTACTCAGCTATTCAAGACTTGCACAGAAAGGGACATGAAATCTCAGTCTTCTCTCTTACTCACAAAGACGATCCTCAATACTGGTCTGCAGGATCATACGACGACTGGCTGGCTGAGATGGCCGGCGCCCGTCTCATCGTCGAACGTTTCGCTAACATCAGCGATGGTTCTATCATCGGAATGAGGGCTCCTTATCTCCGTGTCGGTGGAAACAAGCAATTCGAAATGATGGCTGATCAATTCTTCGTTTATGATGCTTCCATCACCGCGTCTCTTAACCGTGTACCTGTCTGGCCTTACACTCTCTACTTCCGCATGCCCCACAAATGCAACGGTAACGCCCATAACTGCCCGTCCCGTTCTCACCCAGTCTGGGAAATGGTCATGAATGAACTTGATCGCAGAGACGACCCCACCTTCGACGAATCTCTCCCAGGTTGTCACATGGTTGACTCTTGCTCTAACATCCAGAGCGGTGAACAGTTCGGACGTCTCCTCCGTCATAACTTCAACCGTCATTTCAGCACCAACAGGGCTCCTCTGGGTCTCCACTTCCACGCTTCATGGTTGAAATCCAAGAAAGAATACAAAGAAGAACTCATCAAGTTCATCGAAGAGATGTTGGACAGAAATGATGTCTACTTCACCACTATGCTCCAAGTAATCCAATGGATGCAGAACCCCACAGAACTGACAGCTTTGAGAGATTTCCAGGAATGGAAAGAAAAGTGTGACGTCAAGGGCCAGGCTTACTGCTCTCTTCCAAACGCATGCCCGCTTACAACTCGGGAGCTGCCAGGAGAAACTCTTCGTCTTTTCACTTGCATGGAGTGCCCGAACAACTATCCCTGGATCCTGGACCCCACAGGCGAAGGATTTAATGTTAGAAAGTAATTAAATAAATTATAATTTATAAAATATTGAAAGACTGTAAAAAAGGATTTTTGTAAATATTTGTTAAAATTATTGATTTGTCTCTTTGTATCCGCTCGGATACAGCTCTCCAAGGACGAGTTACGCGTCTAGTCTTATAAATAAAGAAAAACCGTAACTCGCATACCTTATTTCCTTGCCGTTTCATCGTCCGTGTAACAACAATCATGTCTCTATGATATTTCCTAAATGTACCGTTGTTAAGGAACCAAAATAAAATAAAACAATAAAAAAATACACAAACAATAAACATGGCTTTTTTGTTCTTCCATTTTTATTATAAATATAATCTCTTACGAAGATCCCTTCACACTTTACTCCGCCAAAATCATTATTGATTGTATTTTAGAATCGACACTTAGCGGCCTTGCAAGACTCCTCAATCTTGTTGGCTTATAGAAGATAATCATAATTATGTATGGTAAATTATTACTATAATATCTAAAAACGCCTTTGCCTGAAACTCATCTAGTTGAACAATATGATAGCAAGCTATTATATTATGTTTATAACAGTTCTCGCAGTAAAAAAAAGCTTATATAACAGCATCGTTTTATTAGTACGTTTCTTGAAATAATAACGTGTTTCGTTAAAACGAAGAAAATTTAAGCAATTGTACAATTTTTCTATTGTTTCCAATTGGCTTTATACTTGAATACTTTTTTTCATTCAAAATTATATTGTCTTTCTCTATAGAAATATTGTAGCCATCGTTACCATACGATTTTTTTTTTGCTAAACAATAATCCGTATAAGTACACTATGTAATGTAGCGTAAAAAACATGACCTTGTGAAAGGGAATAATTTTGTAATTATCAATGATATAAAAAGGAAACATAATAATGGCCGTATTATTAAATTTCAATTTGTTTAAACTCATCTATTCAGCTATTCAACTTAAAATGTTAAAAGGCGATCAAAAAACATATTTAAGCGTAAAAGATGGCTTACTAACAAGAGCTTGAAATTTTTAAGAGTTGGCAATCTTAAACATTGATTTTATACATAAATTTTATAATAATGTAACTAAAAATACATTTCAATCTTTGTTTTTAATGTTACCTACTAAATTATCATTCTTATACGTGAGCAACGTCATTAATTAATTGAATTTAATGTTTAGAAACATTTGAAAATAATTGTATTGTACGTTTTTTGGCTTTGAATTAAAATCACAGTCAAGTATA
Source organism: Rhyacophila evoluta (assembly GCA_022683975.1). Taxonomy (NCBI): domain Eukaryota; kingdom Metazoa; phylum Arthropoda; class Insecta; order Trichoptera; family Rhyacophilidae; genus Rhyacophila; species Rhyacophila evoluta. Next base: position 9,630 of record JAGVSQ010001936.1, on the reverse strand, counting down.
CATACAAGAATACATAATATGACAATTTAAAATTGCTTTGATTGTGTGTAATATAATTTTACCTGTCAACACCAAGTATTGATACTTAAAATATATTTTTTTTAATTATTTAAGTTATATTAAATATCTTTCAATGATTAATTTGATTTGACTATAATGAATATTCAAATTGACTTCACATCTATATGTATCTTACTAAGAATAAGAAAAACAATTTATTCTTTCTATAACGTTATAAGAGCTCTTTTAGCAGAGATGTATAGAGAAAAGTAATAAGCTCTTTTATAAATTGGTAAATACTGTTGGTTGTCTATTACTTTATGCGTGTTGGCCAACTTTAAAATATTTGACCGGCTCTTGACGTCTACGTCAAAATAACTTAACGTCAACAGTACAAATTTACGCGTTATTCAAAATAAGTATACATCATACATTTTAATCTATAAAAATGAGTAAGTTAATGGACACACTGAAGCATTTCGATGCTTATCCCAAAACGGCTGATGACTACAGAATAAAAACATTTTCGGGTGCTGCCAGTAAGTACAATTTACTAAAACTTTTCTGAATAATTCTTCTGTAATTGATTATCATCGCTTTAATCTGTATTGTTTCAGTTACGGTAGCAAGTACAATAGTAATCGTGCTATTATTCATTTCTGAATTATATACATTTATGTCACCAAATGTACTAGAAGAACTATTTGTTGATACATCAAGAGGTCCTAAGTTAAAAATCAATTTAGATATCGTAGTACCTACCATATCTTGTGACTGTAAGTATATTCTTTAACTATTCATAAATTTTACTCTTAGAGGCATCAAGTTAGAATCAAGACATTTTTTGTTGAATTTAATAAATTGCTAAATCAACTGTAATAAAAATATTCTATCTAGATATCTCCATACTGTCAAAGTCTATGCTGCCCTTCTTCTTAGAGAACTATTTATAAAAACTGAGTCTACTTTAAAAATACTCTTCGCATTAATTAATATTTTATGAACATAATAGCTACGTAATCTAAAGAGAGAGAGTGCAACATGCAATATTCTTGCAATGATATCAGGTAGTTCGAAGACCACATATTGATTTTAAAGAGGTTCCTTGATATTGTTTTATGTTCAAAGAAGCATATTATAATCCTTCAGTGGAATTGTAAATGGGATAGTTATCTACTGTTGAACCTTCATGATCCGCACTAATTGAGGATGAGGATAGTGCAGATAATCAAAAAACATAATCAAAAATATATATGTACACTATAACATTAATTTTAATTATTGCGAATTAAAATAATCAACAATTTATTTTATTCTACCTGTCTCTCGAGCCACTTCATGGCAACAAGGACTGAAAAACTTGGTTCTTGGCTTGCTTAGGTTCATTATTTTCCTCTTCCGCCTCGGCAATCTTCTCATTGTCTTTTTATTCTGGATGTATGTCAAGGATTTCCATGATCTTTCAAATGTCGACACATCTATAAATCCCAAATCTCCGCTGCCATGTAACAGCAGTGCCTTAAATTTATATTTTTGTGGAAACTGACAATCAATTCTTCATTATTTTCCTCTGCTATCAATAGTCTTTTTCGATATAAGTGCTTTAATGTTACTATTATTCTTTAATCCATTGGTTAATTGTAGACGTGACATTTGGTGGAAGAATTTTTTTATTTTCGAGAGAATTTTTAGATTGGAGATGCGTAAATGACAGAATTGTTTATTTTTTTCAATTTAAATCCTATTCGATTAATTGAGGTTGTATTGTATTATTAATTATTAAGAGATTAGCATGTGTGTTCCAGAGCCAGAGATTGCGAGTTCAAATTCCACAGCTCCAGGATTTTTTTAAAAACCCTAAATTTCAAGACCGGTTACCCCAATGGGTTGAGCAATTGACTGACAACCAATTCTCGTGAAAAATTTGTAAATGCGTATCTTTACAGTGTTGAAGTCTATGTACTCCACCTTTATAGCAAAAATTGAAAAAAATATCTATCTCAAAAATTTTACGAAAACTTTCTTAATGTCATTTATTAGCAAGTTACCATGTGTCAATCGCTGGTAACTCAAATATGATTCTCAAGTTACGACCAGGTCTTGGCAGTAAACGGACAATATATATATATCTAACACATTGTTTGCAGACTTAGTTTTAGATGCCATGGATAGTTCTGGGGAACAGCATTTACACATTGATCATAATATTTATAAACGGAGACTTAATCTTGATGGTCAGCCTATAGAAGAACCAAAAAAAGAAGAAATCGTTACAGTCACTGCAAAACCAAAGGTTTGGGGAAGATACAAGTTTACTTTCTACTTTACTTTCTATAGTATTTTATGATATCAATTTTCTGAAATACAATACAGTAAAACGTCAATAATAATTGGAAAAAACATTTCAATAATCTTCTTCATACCTTTTTATTTTCTTCTGATACCGTTTTATTTGAATGCAAGTTACTTATTGACAATTCAACTGAGTGCTTTCCTAATAGATTTCCTCTCAAAAATATGAAATTTTATTCTGAAAGTACATAATATAATTACTACATTCATGATGAACATACCCTTCAAATAAACAATTAAAAGAGTTTGAGCAGTATGATGATCATGAAAATCATGTAATGAAATAAAATTCTCTTCCAGATAGCTGAAAATGAAACCACTGAAGTGAAATGTGGAAGTTGTTATGGAGCGGCTGACCGGTAATTAAACAGATTTTTCTTTGACCATATGTTTGTTTTGTGTATTATCTTGCGACATCCCCAAGGCTTTCTTCCATCCATCAGCTTCCTTTAATTCCACTAATATATACGATAGATAGGACTTGGCAGTCTCCCATTATCAAAAAAAAGAAGCAACTGATATAAACATTTGGAACACATGTTTTGAACAATTCCAGCATGACTTTTGATGTTACAGAGAACTTATTGGTCCTGGTTTTATAAAATCAAACCACCATTATGTATACCTAATATTTGATATAAGCATCTGTTTTTGAATCTAAGTATACAGTTTTATATATATACAGACTTCAGCATCAGATACCATAATTCAACCCAAGTTAAAACCTGTATGTCAAATAAATAGCACTTTTAACCATGCATAGCTGTGTATTATGTGTATATTAAATTAAGAATAACTATAATTACAATTAAGCAAACATAATATTTATACTATATTGATTTTTAGATGTTGCAATACATGTGAAGATGTGAAGGAAGCATATCGAATTAAGAGATGGAGTTTACCAGGATTGGAAAACTTTGTACAATGCAAAGATGAACACTCTGCAGAGAAATCAAAAACAGCATTTTTAGAAGGTTGTCAAATATATGGCTCCATGGAGGTTAATAGGGTATGATATTTTTGTATTTCAATGTTATATGTATAATAGTAAGATACAATTTAAAAATTAGATACACCATAACATTTTGCTCTGACAAGGTCTTTCATGTCAATTGAAGGGATACACCCAGCAGATTCTTTAAACTAATCTAATAAATAAATTTTCAGGTGGGAGGAAGTTTTCACGTGGCACCAGGACAAAGTTTTTCAATCAACCATGTCCATGTCCACGATGTTCAACCATACTCTTCATCATCATTCAATACCACACACACTATTAGACATCTTTCTTTTGGATCCAGAATTCTTAGCGGAAGTAACAGCCCCTTGGATGACACGACAGGATTGGCTACAGAAGGTAGAATTTTTTTATGTTATTTCACAAAATTCCTAGACTCCTTCTTTATTATTAAACTTCTTCTTGCAATACAATCAAATATTTATATAAACTCTAATAAAAATATATACATATTTAACTAAGAATTATATACAAATATTTTGATTAAATTTCAGTAATTGGAATTGTATTAACGTTGTTAACCTGGCAGAGAAAAAATTGCCATAAAAAAAATTTTACATTCAAAAACAATTTTAATTTTCATACTTAAACCATCTTATATTGCAGTACATTGTGGTTGATATTCTATGTAAATATAGAGTTAGCATAAGTCATCAGTATGTGAAAAACTAATTGCTCCACATTCAGAATAATTTGAAATCAGATTTTTCAGTACAGATTTAAATCTTGTGCTGGTATAATAATACAATAACATAGATGCAATGATTTTAATTGGAATTTTTAATATCATAACATCGAACACATCTTATAAAAAAAAAGTATATACACTGAAAGAAAATAACCCTAATGTAATCAATCATCTTGACAGATCAGCACCGCACACCAGTACCAATTGCCATAAATGTTCCAAATGTGCCACCTCCTTGAATCATTGTTTTACCGACCACATGAACCAATTCTCTGCCTCTTGCACCATACCTAAAAGAAAAAATATTAAAGAGCCAGAATTATTAATCGCTCTAGACAAAATAATATTACACACATCTAGAATAACACTACCACATTCCCAAATGTCATATTTTGAATGAATCGCATTTGAAGTTTTCAATTTCATATAATTCTTTGTCTCGGCAAAAATTATAACATAACTAAACCAAGCCATCTGGATCGTATCTGGAAAATATACTCCAGATTTGCAAAATAATTTAAAAATACCTATAACACCACCACATTTCGAAATGTGGCAATATTACAGCAAACTATGCACTCTGTGATATAAATGATATGAGACGCATACTGCCATAAAGCAAACTGTGGCTATATTGCCGTGTAATTATTCTATATAATCTTATAGTTTTTAAAAGTATCACGGTCATATAGAAAAATACGGCTGTGTTGGTTTGAGGCATAAGTACAGTATATTTCCTGGTACTAGATAGCCATATTTCATAATTATTGGAGAGCTGTTCCAGATATTTTGAAAATATTTGAGATTGCAACACAGCAATAATTCATTTAACTTACAAAATAGTACTAATTAGAGATATGGCAGTAGTTTTCCCAGATGGGTGATGTAAGTAAAATGCATCATTTCATCTTTCTTACTTCACATGGTGTTTTGTAAACAATAGGTTTTTATACAGAATAGTTTTGCAAATAAAATAAACTGCATGAAAATACATTATAATGAGAACAATTGAATCGGGGGTTATTGATACATCAGTATCTTAAGCATGGAATTTTCTTTCAAACCTTCCGCTCAATATACCACTTGAGAAATATTTATATCGTCGATTACTTTCATTGAGAAGAAACCGAAATTAACGCAATCTCGATAAAATTATGCTGGTTATTATAGATTGTGAAACCTATTGATATACAAACTACATAACCTCACTAGAAAATTAGTCGACATTTTTATTTAACTGGCTTATACATATTCTAGTCCATAGTATTTTTCGATTTACTCGGCTTTGTATACTTGCCTTAGAGCCGAAAATCCACCAAAAAGCGCTCCACTAGCCATCCCGACACAAAAACCGATCATAAATCCCATTTTCATTTTATCGAAGCAGCTGGGTCCTTGAGTTTGGTACATACCTCCTGGGACAGGCATTTTATTTAATTGTATTAATAATGAAATGCAAGCGGTGCCGAGGTCTAGATATTAATATCTATTATTTTATTTTATGGATCTGCGGGTCAGCACGTACTTTGTATTACGTCAAATTTTTGTTTAGTGTTGCCACTTTTGGATAAAAAATACCCTTTACTAAAAACTTTTATTAGTTTTTACAGTACCTACTATTGGCCACTTCTATATCCACTTAGAAATAGATTATGCATGTTTTCTTTCAAAAAACGAATATTTTTACAAGATTTTTTTTATATATTTTTTAAAGTAATTAGCTTAATTCTTATAAAATAAAATAACTTCCCTTGACCACACAATAGTTTCAGAAAAAAATGATAATTTTGAAGTAAATTGCTGAAAGTTCTGAAATTTAAACATTCAAAGTATAAACAAATGTGTAAAATCAAACCATCATTTATAGATGAACAACACAAAATCAAAATTAATTGAAAAAACCTTTCTTTTTGCAGGTGCTATGATGTTTCAATATTACATCAAGATTGTTCCGACTATGTATGTAAATCTAAATGGTTCAGTACTGTATACTAATCAATTCTCCGTGACCCGCCATCATAAATCTGTAACAGCATTCAGCGGTGAATCAGGGATGCCTGGGGCTTTCTTCAGTTATGAATTATCACCCTTGATGGTTAAATATACTGAGCGCGAAAGGTAAAGCGTTATCGACTTATTAATATTGTTGGGTTTCCTAGATACCATTTTCTCCTTTTCAGTATTAAAATCTTCATCTTGAAATAAAAAATCCAATCTTTCCAATCTTGTCAAAACTTTTAATAGCATAGTTTCCAATATGTTTAAGAGAACCATTATATCATTAGTCTCTTTTGAACATAATCTTACAACAGTACTTTAGTAAAACAAATATATATATATACATAACCAGTGTTTCTACACTTACTGCATGTAGTATAAATTTAATGTAATTCTATAAATCAAAAACTACAAAAAGAAAATTCTCTCTAAACATTGTTCATCAAAATATTTTTTTTTCAGGTCATTTGGTCACTTTGCAACTAGCGTTTGTGCAATAATTGGAGGAGTATTTACAGCGGCAGGAATTTTAGATACACTACTTTATCATTCTGTTAGGGCTATAGAAGGAAAACTACAAATAGGAAAAGTGAATTAAATCTTTATTATGTTTATTTACATGGACTTCAAATATAAGTTGAAATCACCAACTGGGCATTTGGCAACATTAAAACAAAAATCGGCATCAGTGCCTATAACCAACTTATCGAGTGGAACATAATTCGGCTTGGTCCTGCAGTATTGTGCTCTGCCAAGCTTCTCTAGAAATGTGTGTCTTTGCTTTATTTTGAATTCTCTACAGAGTAAAATGTGAGGCATTTCACAAAGCATTTCATGTGATATTTTCATAGTTTCATGAGCATATCTGAACCTCCGTAGCACCGAAAGTTGGTCTGAAAAATTATTAAAGAATAATAAAAAATTTTAATATATAATAACAATTTGTTTTTTTTATTTACCCACTACCACCCTTGATTTCATCAAATGCAAGTTTTAAAAAAATCCATGATTTAAAACAGGATCAACTATCAAAGTTCATTTTTTTAAACATGTTTGCTCTGAAAGTGGAGCATATAGATCTACACAGTGTGAAGATATGTGCTCTGAAAGTAAAATAAATGTATCTCCATAATGTGAAGATCTCTTGACAGATTATTTTTCAAGAAAATTGTTTCTCGTATCAGACAATTGCTCATCTCAGTGGATATCCAATCCTGCATTTTCGGATTTTTTAAAATCTGGCAGATGTGGAAATCGAACCCTTTTCCCCGAACGTGAAGCACGCACGCTAACCTCTAAACTACCAGGGAAACAAATAGTACTATATTGAGTAGTAATATATTATATTGTTCTACTGACATATTATCAGGAAAAAAATTTAAATAAATAATTATTTTTGCTTGACATACTTATCATCCAGAGCCTTGGCGTGGACATCAAGAGTTTGTGTATTTCTTTAGGACCGAAACCCATTTCTTCTTTTATTGCAAATGTGTTCACCTTTACATGTTCTAAATTGTATGTAATTAGTCGTGGTTGCTTGGCAGTTAAAAATCGTACTTCACTACCCTTCAAATCAAATTCTTTTTGAAAAAATCCAAGTCGTTTGTCTATTCGAACAGTACTGAAGAGAAATACAAATAAATTAGGCATAGTACCAACAACAACTGAGAAGTCCATTATGTTGACTTAATAAGTATGAAATAATTAAAGATTTCATGGTTTTTCTTAATTGTACACTTTGAATCATGAATACAGCTTAATAGTGATAAAAAATATTAAATTATTTTTAGCATTTTAAATTAAAAGTGGTTATCTAGTGGTTTAGCATACAATATTATTTCAAAAGCTATTGAAAGAATTGTCAGTTCGTTCATTTAACAGTTTGTATTTATAATAGACGTTTTCATGTATCAAAGATTAAATATTAATCATGATAAAATAAATATTAAAAACAAATGTTCATAATTATCATGTAATGTTAGCATAAAGTGTTTTCTACTTGAAGTTTTCAATCGCCGTGAACAAACTTTAGAAGCCTGCATACGGCAACACTTTCTCGCTGGGTTTTGCATTATTTTGGATAGATGGACATCTTATGCCAATATTGTACATATTGATATGGGGATATAACACTACTCTATCATAGTACGTGAACAAAATTTCATAGATCCCAACGATTTCATTAGAGAGGCAGATCCAGATCTGCCTCGAATTGTTTACATCGTATCTTTACAAATTTTTGTATCAAAATAATTACCGGTCTGAGGACATTTTTATAAGTTTTCATTGTCACTTTAACGTTGTGTAAAAATTATGAATAATGAGATATGATATAAACAATTTACGAGAAGTTCCGAACTGTATCTTTAATATTTTAAAACGCTACTTCATCATGATCAATAGTAATTAATATTTTACTGGCAATTTCTTCATTGACGGTAATACCTAGTTATGATTTTTTTTCAAACTTTACTTTGTTGTAATCAATAATCAATATTGTATTCGTAATTTTTGCTTTAATATCAATGTCTATTATGAAACAACGCTGATGGATACAAACTGTTAAATGCCGAAAACTTATAAATTCCTGACTTAACACAGGGGCACTAAACCCCAAGACCATGTAGGTTACCTGAACATGAGCCAATGTGGATTTCTTGACACAATACTTTGGATCATAGGCTCGGTAAATTTCTTTGATTGCAAATAGTTTATTCTTGTTTCTATGTCTTCAATAGTTTGTGTAAATATCATCGGATTTTTAGTTATATAGAAACCAAAGTTGTCAGCTTCCATATAATTGCTCAGAAAACTCAAATGTTTTTTCATATCTTTTTCAAAATCCAATTTTAATATTTCTTCAACCTTAAGTTTTTTCTCTATTTTGTGGAGATCGACTCCAAGCTTTACCAGGTTTTGGAGAGCCTCAGATTTATTAACATAAGGAGCGAAGTTAAACGTTGGACCAACACCTTTACCTATGTGGGATAAGTCTTCCTTGGCCTCTCCAAGAGCAGACGTATGATCCTCAATGTTTTCATGAGTCCAATCAATTTCAGAATTTTTTTCTGATTTTAGTAAGGCAATTTCTTGCGCGCCCAGACTTGGCAATATACTAAATGATCTTATTACATTTTTAAGGTTAAGCGATAGCAAATTTCTGGTTTTCATATACTTAAACACTGTAAACGACATGATAGTTCTATTATTAATAAAAATTGATTTGAACATCTTTTAAATAGTATAGGCGAGAGAAGTACACAATAACAGAATTGCGAGCTAAATTACGTTAAACCCTCAAAACGTCAAACAGTGCATTCCAGACTAGTAAGTGGAAATGTTGCTAACACAACAATAACTGTTTTAATGAATTTTAAATATTCTCCTCTAAATCCGAAGTACATACCTACATAATAATTATCTTGCTTGGTAACCAGACAACTGCGCACATGACAATTGCTCACAAGACAAATGCACACATATACAATTGCTCACATGACAAATGCTCACATAACATTTGCGCACACATTGAAGTGCTCACACTAACACAGAAATTAATATCAAGACA
>JAGVSQ010001935.1:0-26690 GCA_022683975.1 Rhyacophila evoluta | reverse complement strand
CGGCCCGGTAGGAAATCTCATTTCCAAAATCTGGCCCGGCTGCTGAAAAGGTTGGCCACCCATGATCTAAACAATTCCCCAATAATGGAAATAAATCCAAAAACTGTTAGTATGTTACAGTATCAAGTATGAGGGTGGTTCTGAAAAGTTTGAATCCTCAACATGGCGTTACTCATCAAAAATATTCTGGTCATATAATTGCTGTTGTTTGTATCAGTCGATGTTAGTGTTTCTGTAAAAATGGAAAAAAAAATAATACAATACGCCTATGGAAATGCTGTTCATGGGACTCCGAACTATCAGTTACCGCAGTAAATTTTGAGCAGCTTAATTTGAACGTGGTTGTTACAGCTTGGTTGACGATGAACGTTTGTGACGGCCATAACCTGCAACCACTGCCGATAACATCGAAAAACGTTCACCAAATGGGGCTAGACAACCGTCGAATCAAGGTTAAATAAATAGCAGAGGCTGTGGGCATCGCGAAAAAATGTGATCGTCTTATATTGACTGAAGACTGACTGACTGACCTGCTCATTCAGGACCAAAAACTCACTCATTCAAATGGACAAAAATGACATCACTTCATGCTTGAATAAAAATTTGGCATATTAGAAGAAATACTCTGGGGGAAAAGAATGACGTTGTCAAAAAACATTGCATTGCACCATCAACGCCATCAATGTTTTTCAAGGATCGGCAGAAAATAGATCAGCAAATTAAATCATAAAACGTGCAATAGGACCACAAAAAAAATCGAAGTGCTTTGAATGATAGTGTTGATAAGGGAACTTTCATGTAACTTGAAGATGCACGGTCATAAAATATCACTAACTTGTGAAAAGGTTCACATTTTCCTATGTTAAACGTGGAGTCAATTCAGGCATTAATATCAAATTTTTCCTGTACTCAGTATAAAGAAACAAAAGAGGTGATCCCGTGTTTCGTTATAACAGGATTTGACCTGTAGGATTCCATGTGAACAAGGATAATGGAATGAAATGAAAGAATCAAATTAAAAACAATATATTAATTTAATATCATAGGTCTTTATTTCAACTGATTTACATAAATAAATTTTAAATCTGCTGTTTGTTTCCAATAACGAGTAAAATTCGTTTCCAACATTTAAAATTACTCTTCTATAATTCATTACATTTCTAACAGCACCTGGCTGATTAATAAATATGTACAATGTTAAAAAATTACATATCGTAATGTATATAACATGCTATAAGAATTCATAGTTTTTTTTTTAATAATTACATCCATAATTAAAATATATTCCTCGTTATATATCACTAGAACAAAGGACACGATAAAAATAGATCGTCTTTATAGATTACATATTACAAATACCACACATTTAATCAATTTAGCCCTTAACAATACAATACTTAAAAAGTTATTTTATATACATAGAAAACTATTGATCATTCGATAACCTACTAAGTAAATTTCATTTAATCTATCTCTCCCAGAGATCACTCTAAAATGCAGTCTATCAGAGGAACCCAAATCCTAGCTACGAAAATAAGTAAGATCGTGTCCATTAATTTGGATAATTTTAATATCAGAGGATCATTCATAAGCGGGACAAAATTTTCTTAAGGTGAAAATGTAACACGCGGACACGGACCAGCCCTATGGCCGAACGTCACTGTTCATTTTGTGAATTACTACTAATGCTCTAACCCAATTCTTATCTATTGGTATGTTACGAAAAAAGTTACTAATACTTATTTTAATTTAATACATCGCTAATGTTATTGTTGGCGGCATGCCACTGCTGCTACTAGCGCTGCGCCTCTTCCACTGCCATCTTCAGACAACATCAGATCAAACTGAAACAAACAATATACACGTTCATTAAGACTGTGACACATCTGTAAAATTTTCAGTCTCTTTATAATAACCAATAGCATAATAACAAATATCTGTTTATTTTTTCAACGATAAAATGTTTTTGCAGAGCATTTTGCAGGAATATTGTTTAAGAGTATTCATTATATTATACACTAGACCAGGGGTCGGCAGTTTGTCAGGTGAGAAGAGCCAAATTGTAAAAAAAAAAAAAACAGACAATGAGGGTACCAGAGAGCCGCATATATGTAGTATATATATGGATAGGAATTGGGTTTTTAGAAAAAATAGTAAGATTTTTTATTAGAAGTTTGATTTTATGCAAAGTAACTTCCATGCAAAGAACCGCCTATTCCGACCCCTACACTAGACTGATGATATTGACGTAGATATATAATATATATATATTTTGCTGGTGATATTGTAGCATAACTTTTTTTTTAAATTTATAGTTATTTTTTTTTATTCAAATTTACTATTTTAGTAGGTATGAGAATCAAAATCTTACCTTGATGCCGGGCTTGATCAATTGTGAAATTCTCTCCACCATTAAATCATGAAAATGAGGATGGAATCTGTAGACTGAGCCATCAATACCGACTGTCACATGCGGGTTATCCATTTTGTTGATGAGTGTGGCGATTCCCGCTGAGACTAAATGAGCTGCCCTTCGCGATACACACTCACAGATAAACCTGACATTCGCACAGTCTTGGTCAGTGGCATGTGGAATACCTATAATATCAATAATCTTTTAATAATTGATTCAGATGAAACATTAATAAATATATTTGGCAGGTAAAGCAAATTAACACTCCATAACCAGACATAGGACCTACAGAGTGTAGAGATAATGTAACAGAATACTTTTATTAGGATCAGTTTTTACCATTAGCAACTTAGGTATACACTCCACATCTACATTCACAAATAAAATATGTGAAAATGTTAATGAGACCATATGCTACACACCGAACACAATGGACAACAAACACTATTATTTTGCTGTAAAATAATATTCTCTTTGAGATCCATTGCCTTATCAGACACCTGTACATTATTTGATTAATGTATCTATGAGTTTTACCTTTCGAATGATAAATAATATTTCATATAATTCAGCTATGACTTTGTATAAGTTCAAAGGAGATATAATTGGAATGTCATTGTATGTTCATAGTTAAAGTAGTGTTGTTGTTTTATGAAAATGGAAAGTGGCTTAATCTATAATTCTTCAAAATGGCTTTGCAGGACTTTCATGATAGCAGACTGGTTGATTTATGCAGACTACATTTTTGTGGCTAACTTTGTAAAAAAAAAATCGTTTTGATTTTTTTTATGGATATGTATTACCTATAAAGTTACATAAATATAATTTCCAATAAGTATATTTTGGTTTAGGGATTGCAAAATGAAATTTGCGTTTTGTTTTTGAATCTCAAATTACAAATTTTGATTTTTCGTGAAAATATGTCAATTTAAGTAGAAAATTCAATTTTACTTTTAGTTCTGCATTCCAGCGACGATCTTATTTTTATGACTAACATGATAACATTTTTGCTGGTGCTATTAACTAGGCTCAAGTTGCCAAGGTTTAATTTAATAAAGCAAAGCAGTAGAGAAAAATATAAGATTATTTTTGTAAAACATTGTATAACGTTAACACATTAAAGTCGCTTTGGGATTGGTTGGTCGAATATCCACAGTGTATGATTTGAAAAACAAAACGTGTTTCAATTAATTAGATGCCTTATACAATATAATATACTATAATTCTATTCTTACTGGCTTTAAAAACATAGCTCAGACACCTTCATACATTTGTTTCTCATCTTCTGAACATTTGACACTGGGTCATTTCGACATATCAATCCTAAGGCAACATGTTAATAATAAAAATTCAACAGTTTCATCGTTTTAGCTTTGCACAATATGAATCAAGTTATTTATATTAATTTAAAATTAAAAGCCATCAAGACCTGTAAAATAAACTTACCAAGTTCTTCCAAAACATCCTGACAACTTGAGTAATCTCCTATTTTGTCCGACTCAATTTCAGAAACATACTTTGTGTAAAAGTTCCCTTTCCCGAAAAGGAAGTCTGATCCGACTCCACCAAAAAGCAGTCCAAGTTTTGTAAATTTAACTATGGCCAGTCGCACAAGTTCTCCCATGTACATTCCAGATATCATCTTTTCTTGGCTAAAAATAAATAAATTTAGCCCCCATTAATATTTAACAAAATTTATGGTAACCAGACAACTGCACCCATGACAGCTACTCACATGACAAGTGCTCGCATGAAAAATAAAAATCTACCTATTCTATAATTACGTAAATTAAGTATGAAATAAGACATTTTATATAAATTTCTGTGTTAGTGTGAGCACTTCAATGTGTACGCAGATGTCATGTGAGGACTTGTCATGCGTGCAGTTGTCTATGTGAGCACTTGTCATGTGCACAGCTGTCATGCGTGCAGTTGTCATGGAACCAAATTTATATACTAATAACGCAGAAAATAAGAAAATAACGAACTTAACACATTATAACCCTTTCACTCATTACAGCATGGTAGGTCTGTAGGTTTGTTCACGCATTATTACTTGATAAAAATTATCTATTTTCTATCAAGTAATAATGAATTTTTATAAACTATCTAAATTAGCTTGGAAAAAAATCATGTGTGATATAGATTTAAAATTTTATTTTAGTATCCTTTTTTACACAGTATGGCGTGGAATGCATCCACTTTGTAAATAGGGACTTTGGTGTACCCTGAAGCATATATTTGCAATTCAATTATAATTAAACCCGAATTGCTCTATCGTCTTTGCCTTCAATGTTTGAGGCAGACTCCTTTCGACTAAGGACTTGTCAGTCAATTGAGTAATCAGATGGTAGGAACTTGGGCTGAATAGTATTATTATCCTCTCATACATTATTTCAAAAGCCATAGACTATTGCACTTTCTCAATTGAAATGATGTCATGCTTACAATCTGATATTGATATCTCATGTGATATGAATAGAATATTATAAACATGATATACTGTTACATGACAACATGAGTATATTTTACTCACATTTGTTTGCCAGGATTTATAGATGATTCATCAACTTCTCGGTCGTACTCGGTCTTGATTATATCCAGATTTCCATTGTCCCCGAACGCTCCCCATTCTGTGTTTATTAATACTTCGTCTTTTGTGGATACTCCATCAAATAATTCGGCATTTTCAGTTTTTTCCACATAGCAAGCATTGCTTCCAGTACCTTAAAGTAAAAATATAACAAACAAATGAAATCAATCTGTTAAAATAAACTCAATATTTTCATTGATAACAAGTTCTTCAAATAGTAAGTTTGTCCATAAAAATAGTTTTATAATCGCTTTCTGTGATTTATTAATGTGTCTGTAGATACGCCTAAGTATTCACACACGTACATGACAACAAAATTAGTTCAATGAACTAACCGATTATCTGATTCTTTAACACTATTTATGAAGGTTGACCTGCTTTACTTAAAAGAAATCGGCGTTTATTTCAATTGGTATATGCCAATAATTTACAATACAAGAAAAATGAAAATGCTTCCGATGGAAACATGTTTCAACCGAGAGAAGATAGAGATAAAGAAAAAAGGACTTAACCGCTGAACAGTTTTTTGGGTAACAGGGTGTGTCCAAAACCTGTAATTTTTTTTTATATAGTTAATAAGAAAATAATTACCAAATAATATTAAACAAATTTTTCAATGGAATTTATGCTGGAAATAGCTCAAGGGAAACACTTACAAGTCGAAACAAGATTTGCCCAAATGAGACTTGGACTCATCAGCATACGAACAAACTGCGTGCCCGAGTCACACTCGGGCAAAACTATCAAGCGGTTAAATATATATATGATATTGAAATTTTGTGTTATATTGTTATATGCCGGTGTAGCAAATATTGGTACAAGACTACCAATACATTACACTAAAAGGAGAACTATGATCTATTGAACCGAATGGTCATAAAGAATATGCTTCCAACATACCGACAATAAGTCCTATCCGGCAATCGTGATTTTTCCAAGCGCAAGACATCAAAGTTCCAGTTGTATCATTCAATATGGCACATACATCAATTTGCACATCCTAAAATAGATAAGAGAAAGAAACATGCAATGACCACTTAAGCCTTTGACAAGAATTCGATGTAAGAATTATTAAACTCAATTTTTAAAAACTCAAAACAAAACAAAATGCAATTTTTAAGGAAGAGTTACTGATATCATTGATTCCTGATATTTTCATTTACCCAAACTAATAAAATGTAACATATTAAATATCATTTCTATGAATTATTCAGCAGAAGATAAACATTGATTTTAATAAAACATTAGCAATATTCCAAGGAGAGTAGATTATAGGTTATGCATAATTATATATAGGTATATATAGATATCTATTAAAAATAAATAAATATAGTCATGGTGCATTTCAATTAAAATTGGTTGCATAATTTTCTGCATGATGCTTTGGTGGCTAATAGAAAACTCACCAATAATTACACCCATTCGACAACTGTGTTTATCAAAAGCACACGACATTAATGTTCCAATTGAATCATTAAGGAGGGCCACCACGCTAATATTAAATACCTGGAAAATACTCATGTTAGTTACAAATAAAGTACACTGAACCAATCTATTATAGCATCTTAATTACTTACACCTCTTCTAGCAATGGCATCTTTTAACATTTGGACAACATCTTCACCAACGACACCAGAGCATTTAAATCCTTTGGTCCACCTTTCGAGGATTCCTTTTGTCAATCCTAATTGTTTAAGTGGGAAACTAAATGTAAAACCCAAAGGCAGACGTTCTTTATACACATCATTATCCTAAAAGAAAAATGAAATAATAAAAATATTAAGATTAGAATTCCAAGAAGTAATGTTGTAGATCATTTGAAATGATAGTAAATTAATATTGAACATTATTTCATGTCAGCTATTTCAATAATTAAAACAATATAGCAAAATAAACCATTAATCAGCATAAAATACCTATCAAAGTGGTATTAATTAATAAGCTCCATAATATGTATCTCAGTAAACATATCCCTCTATTAAAATAGCCTTTTTTCGAAATTTTTCTTTTATCTCTTCACATTTAGAAACTTTTCACCTTTGATGTATACTATGTACACCAAATAGGAACAAACACAATTTTCGCAGAACCATAGACTTTATTTGCCACTGCACATATTGATCTCTTAAATATAGTTCAAATCAGACAAGAAAAAATTCAACAAGATAGGTATGCAATGTATCCTAATTGAAAACTTTTTGAATCCAACTGGAACATTTCCATTCCTACACGAGATCTCAACTATCAGCTTGTTTCTCTTTTCCCACAAAGAAACTATTCATTTTTCTCCAATATAAAGTAGAAAAATAGATGAATGAGTATTATGGTAAATTCTCTAATATAAATTATGGGAAAGACTAAATATTTCTAGAGTAAAGAATATAAAACATGCCTTCATAAAGTTTGCCAAGCATTCAGCGATGTGATCAAATAGAGAGATGCCTGTTCCAATCATAATACTTTGTGGAATTGCATAAATCTTCGACTGCATATCAAAGTGATTTTCAGCCAATGTTATAATTAGAACTCTAAAATTGGTCCCGCCAAGATCCAGGGCTAAAAATTTTCCCCGCTCTGGAAAAGAAATAATAATCCATCAAAATATATTATTGTGTAATTAACTAACAACAAAAGGGTAAGAACGGTAATAGTGTAATTGACTATCTCCTGTATACCAATTTGAACCATAGCGTAGCATAAACTCCCTACATTTAATTTTGCAACTGTATCTATTATGTCATATAACATTTAATACTTATAATATACTAGTCCTAGTGGTTAGCTCTGATATAATCGAAACAGTAGAAGTTTCACAAAAACAAAACTTTAAAAATTATCTCTTAAGGTTTTACTATTAAATTATTTGTTTTATATCTAACGAGATTCAAATAGACATTTTCATAAATACTGTTCATACCTTTTCCATTAGGTAAATCTTGTACATAAGTGACGAAACATTTTACAACAGCTGAATCATTTGTTTTCCTGCTCAAGCCTTTATTTAAGTCGTCCAATAATCTGGACATTATTTCTCTTGTCATCTTCTCCCCGAGGACGAACTCCTCGCACAACTCACGAATCTGAAAATAAAACAATAGACAATGTTAATATAATATTAGCACTAAACCATTGATTCATTCAAAGGACTTATTTGAATATATTAGATAAATCTGCCATATAGTTGAGAATAGGTCAACCCTTAATCCTTAAACTAACAGTGATTTTATTTAGCTACTCAATAAAAATTTCTTCTTTGCGGATTATATTGAATATAATAGTACAAACAGTATATTTATAACCTAATAGTACGTAGCACTACAGCTCACTAATTGTTACATGTATCACCGATTTCCAGATCACTCACTATCCTCACGCAAGGCTGTGATGATGGGTAAGATTGTGTATGTAATACTGTTGAATGCCCTGTTATAATCCACGTAACAGCATACGAGGGCAAACTTCATAATGACATATCTACATATGAACTGCACGGTTCCATTAGATAAATAATTCATCAAACATGTTTCCTTTCAATAAATAAAAAGAATGTTTCTGGCATTATTAATGGAAAATCTACAATTTCATCATTTATAATACTTGTACAATATTCTTATCTACTATTCTGATAGAATAAAAAAAAATCTCACATCCGGTTATGAAATACAATTTTTATCATTGAAAAAATTCAATGTGTCATCTATCATCATTGTATTCAATTACTCAATAGTAATTTTAGAATTCTGATTCCTCTATTACAAGTTTACTATCTATATTTCCTGAAAAAAAAATGTAATCACATATATAAATAGTTATCTATTTAGATCAAGTTTCGAAGTACTTTTATGTTTGGAATTTTTCTTGAACAGTGGAACATGTGTGATAATTAGTAATGCCTAAAAACATGACATTTGAGCTAAAACTTCGATAAATAATCAAATATTGAACAGACATTTACATTCTAGACTTTGCTATTATGTATATAAAACAACATTGGCAAAATTGGTTAATTAACCATGAATTAGCGAAAAATATTATATTATATTTAATAAGATTCACAATATTATGAGTTCAACATACATAAGTTTTTGAATGGACACAATACTATGATAATTTTTAGCAATCCCATGCATATCCGACCTTGATTACAAAACCGCAAACGGAGCGCGAAATCACGCTTTAAAATAAGAAAATCATGGTATAACAATTATAATATATCAATATACAATATGTATACTACACAACACGGGAACTACTAACTCATATTTTATAATATGTAATAAAATTTCTATTCAGTTGGAATTTGGAGTGTTTATGATCGCCATCATCTAAATTAATAATTATAAGGATAGTTAGTTGGTGCTATCGATAAAAAAAACTGTGGTATTTTGTGTGTATACAACATTAACAGCACGCGCTCAAAAAAAAATCTAATAAATAAATAATATTTCTTGAGTTAGACGCTATTAACCTATAGATATATAGCTGAATTCTGCCAAATTTGTTCTGTATCCGAGTTGATCGGAGACAATATAGTAAGTAGAATAATTAAAATATTTAAGTAGCGAATACATCGAGTTTTTTAAAGGTCAACGTAAATTGTGTGCAGCTTGTATCAATTTATTTATACATATCAAGAACAGCTGGTTTTTAAAAAATCAACACTCGAGATGCAGCCCATTGAATAAAACAGGATATGTCAGAAATAATTTTATAAATATCAAATTTATAGCGTCCAGATTTACAAAAAAAAAATGTGGTATTTTTGATGTTTAATAAGAATGTTTTACTCATTAAACGAATGTACACACATTATCAATGTATGGATACTATACAGTAATATAAACTATAAAACATGCTGATGTATTTCTTATTTTAGAAATTTAAGAATTCGAGACAGTTTTTTGAAGTACTCACAAATCAAACGGCATCCGCTGATATAACGTAGTAATATATTATTTAGCGCTTAACATCATTTTCTGGATAATGAATGACAACTCTTAGCATGAAAAACGATATCAATAAACTATTTTTTGTTATTATATCCAAAAACTTTAATTCATTCTTGCATCACATCGTGAATATTTAATGCTAAATTTAAATACACGCTGTTCTAAAATGACACCACAATATATAGTACTAATATTATATACCTAAATTAGAAGAATTAGTACAGAGAACCAGCGATACGTGATTATACTATTTGGTTTAATTTACTTCCAAATCTCCGTAATCTACTTTTAGATTCACTGACGGATTCTTTTTAAATGTGTAAATATACGTGATAAAATGTTAGTTGAACGTTCATATAATAATCCAAGTGATATAAACTGTAAATATTAATTCAGCAGACAAATCACAATAAAAATGACGGGCAATGCAATTGTGGATCGTATAGAAATGTTTTATTTGAAAAGGACATGCAAGGTTCCAAATAGGCCACTTTCGGAATGCGAATTTCGATTTTACGTATACATACTGTAGCCTGCTACCTAAAAGCAATGCTCGTTCGTTGGCGATGAAAGTGCGAAACCATTGTTTAATTGGGAATTTTAGCAGTCCCCAGTAGAATAACAATGAGTAACCGACAGTTGGATGAGAAAATTATCGTATAATAATATCAATCAATAAATAATTGACCATAACCGCTATTATTTTTTTTCCTATAACATAATGCTGGTACGGAACTCGGAAATGAATAGCATATCGTGTGATTCACTTTTCTGAGAATTAACTTCAGACCAAGCCGGAACTAACTTAAACATATTTTGTAAATATTATGTTTATACATATTTACAATAATAAATCGAGACTTATATTGAAACCAAGGAATACGTCGTGAATGACTTCATGTAATCGGAAATTTACTTTGTTTACAGAAACATTTTTAACGAATCTTGAAAATACTTAATAATCTGTAAACAAAAACGGCGAATTAGCACAGTAGAAGCGAACCTTTTTTTACTTCCAAGTGGAACACGCGATGTCTTCTTTTCGCTTGCGATATTTGACGATTAACAACATCTGTTAGATTTAGATATGAAATTTTAAAAAGTCACTAATAAGATTCTCACAATAATCCGTCATTTGACTTGACCGTTCTGAGAAAAAATCGAGTATAATCAATAAATAAATCTGATTAAAACTTGAAGACTTCTTGGAAGCAGTGTAAAAAAATTAATATTTACCGACGAACTATCCTTAATAATATTATATTCGTAACGGGAAAAATAACGCAGGTGATTACATGAAGCGTGAAGGTGGTTAATTAAAATGACCGTGTTAAAAGTTTTTTTTTCATATTCACCAAGAAAACTTTAATTAATCGTGTTTTAATTTGCAATGCTTTTGTACGACAGTCATGCCTATCTGTATTGAAATATACGTTTTTCTTCTATATTTTCGTACAATTTCGTTGTATAAATTGAATAGATCACCTGGTTACAAAGAAAGTAGACCTCTCAAAAAGTAAACACTTATGACAAGCCAAGGCCAGATATGCTAGCATCGGTTATTGTAATTGTTTTAAATATTGCAATATTCAGTGAGCGGGCGGGGTTAAATATCGATTACCGATGGAGATAAACTAGGTATAACATGGGGTATTTTTTAGTTATACAAGGCATTACTAAAAACTCTTTATATTTTCGATTCAGCTTAAGGCTATTCTGCATTCTGCACGTATTATCCAAAGCTTAAAAATAAACCATTTGCCATCGGACAAGATGGTAAATGCCATGACCAGTCCGCCACTGGTAATATTGTCCAGGAAATAAATACGCAATATTGCAAACGACTTAAAAATATTATAAATAATATGCGAAAACCACACTGTTTTAAAATTTCAAGAATAATACATAAATAAGAAAAGATACTTTGGATTAAGTTGATACCTACTCGTAAAACTGTTTTGTGTGACTTGTTTAAAGGTGAATTTTTTCTAGAAAAGACAACTTATTGGTCTGCCACGGAATAGGTTGAAACGTAATAAATAGTAACAACAAAAAATAGTTATATTACAATGTGTCTAGGGGAGAAATATTTATACGACTTCCCTTTGAAGTTCGCTTGTCTCATTGTAATTTATTATTATCCGACATTCATCTCATTCAGTATCCGACTTTTCATGTGAAATAAACCGAACTGTGATAACTCTGCTGCCTTGCTTATGCTTATGCAGTTATATTTTTGAGAACATTTGTATAGGTTAATAGTAAAATAAAGAGCACTGGGTTAATTACAACGCTGACTAGAGTAAATAAATAGTTTTTCTAGTATCTAAAAGTGAGTCATTAAAACAGACGATATGAATTCATTGAATTGACTATTTGAAAAAAAAACTATCACTATCGCTATCAAAACTATATATTTTATATTGTAACCTCAGAAAAGGTTAGCGACAACGAGTGTGTATAGAATTTGGAAAATTCATGTTTGTCAATAAATGTATAATTTATCTTGTAAAATAATGGCCACATTGAAATAATTGACCTGTCGTGACTCTAATGAATAAAAAAAAGTGTTTACATCGGCACGTGGTAGTGTTTACGCTCCGTGAGAGAACATTTTCATTACAGTAATTAAAATAAAGACTAATTTAAAAATAAATCGAATTAGATTTGTTTTACTTTAGTAATAATGGACGAAATTAAACTGACACCTACGTTGCTTTGTTTGACCTTCAATCAGATCACTTGTCGCTATTTACATGTTTCCATCGAAATAGCACTGCAGCCGAAATGCATGCCAGTCATTAAAATCCGAAAATCGACCCAAAAAATCATAAATAATACGTTCTGAAATATTGGGATATTTTATACTCCAGTAAACCACGTCACGTAAATGATATTTTTACAATATGTTCAACTGTCTCAAGAAATACTTTTTTTAACAAAGTACTCCGCGAATCAATAGTATAAATAAATGAAATCTTTAAAGACAATCTATCAAATTTTATAATCATCAGCAAATACTTGAGATAATCAAAAAATCGTCTACTAATTTTAAGATAAAATTAGATAAATATGCATTCCTAACCGAAGCTAAATAATCTGATTTTACTTAAAGATAATCAGTCCATATTTGCCTCATTCACATACGTGTGACACACTGAATTATAATCATTTCTGTATCTGAGAAGCAGACGGATGCAACTACATAAATTGAAATTTTCAGGAGAGCCAAAAATGTATTTTTTAACTCATCACTATCACAAATATTTATGCAACACGATAAAAAAACATATAATATAAATGATTAAATAAAACAATTGTGAATAGGAAACGGACAAAAAAGAATTAGGTATACTTTTCCACACTTTCCTCGGTCCTTTGCTGACGAGTTACATCCAAATGAGATTCAGATTCTTTATTTATTTTTTGTGTTAAAACTTTCATCTCTTCGTCCGTGGTAAACATAATCATTAAATACAATTGTCTATAACTCACATTGTCAAATTTCATTTAATTTAATCATATTTCCATCCGTATGCTTCACAAGTACAGATTCGTTGCACAATCATTTCTAGTATAAAACAAATAAGGAAATACATTATGTTGGTCTTTTTGTAAATTTAAAATACAACGTTAAATTAGATACTTCGGCTGCTGCGTGCCTTACGATCTTTTGCGAGTCCATCAAATTGCCGATTACGTTCTTCTGCCGAAAAGGGCTCGATATTTCAGGATAACCCTATATTTTTATAAAAATAGTCCTGGGACAAAAATAACAATGGTTTGTACTCATTCTATTCGTATTGAATGACTGTTTTTTTTATTATTCACGGTCGTAAGAATACAAAACGATTCTTCATAATGATAACTTCTATTGACGGTTAATAATAATGACGTATAATATATACCAATTTATTGTTGCGAATAAAAAATATTTTGTGTACCTATCAATTTATGTTGGAAAAATGGTTATCTATCAACTATTGGTTTTGTTTTCTTAGTTAAGTTAGCACGGCTGTGGATACGGATAGAGTGGCGAATGAACATGACATGTCCTGTACATTTTAGTAAAGGTAGGTCGTGGAACTATGAATTGAATGTGGAAAACACTTGGTTAAAAATTTTCGCGAATTTCTACGCAGCGCAGAAAAAAAGCCGAAATTTGAAAGGCTATAATCTCATACCCTTGGTTTTGAACTTCATATTACGTATTTCTTTCATAATTCATATTTAAAACAACAATAAATTGTCAAATAAGTAATATTTATCTATCTATACATACGTTTAATCGACAAAATAACATTGCATATATTTTTAGTTGTAATACGATCATTGACTTTTTCTAAAAACATTTCTAAGATATGATAGTGTATGTCAAAAGATGCAGTATACGAAGTGACAAATGATACATACGTAGATGCATGGTATTTCACGTTTTTTTTTAAATTACCCTTACCTAAATTAACGTTGAAAAAAATCTGTATATATATTTTATAAGCGCCGGCTTAAAATTCAAGAGAAAGTCCATTCGAGGAATCGTTCTACATTGTTGCAATAAATTATTTCACAATAGAAATCGGCAAAATCGTTTGTATATTTTGTGGATTGGTATTTTGATTTATCTGGCAACTCACGCATAGGACATCTGTCACAAAACGGCGGCAAAACTATAATCATACTGCCAGAAAAAAAACTAAAAACTACCCACTATCACGACAAAAAATATAACTATTTTCACACGAAGCTATATTTCAGACGTGGTTATATTGTACATTCGATGATAAACAACTTATTATCAGCACGAAATTATCACATAAAGGTTTGTTGGGTTGCTTCACAAAAAATGCGGATTCACTCAATAATTTTCATAAAAAACTCCTGCATATACAAGGTTAAATCGGTCGTGCCCTTTTAGCTAATAGGTTCGAAACAAAAAAAATCGAACAATTTGTTTAGAATGCATGGAGAAATTTAATTGATAAGTCAACTCACCTCGGGATTAATTTGGCTCTTCATGCCCATATTTCGCTATAAAAACGCGGTGCCGTTAATGTTTAGTTAATAAAATATATGAAGGCAAAGTAAAAGAAACGATAAATTTTAATTCCTTGCACCGAAGTAGTGACACTAAACACAAGCGTACCCACTCCCCGGTTACAAATTTGCGACTGAAAGAGCTCGTAAGAAATTAGAAAATGCCACGCTGTATGCTATTGCATTATGTGTTCATCTATCTCTGTCACACTTTGAAGTTACATGAAATAAGGTCCCAGAAGAGGGAGCTAGCTATATTAAGTCCAAAGGCTCACGTGAGCGTCAAAGCAAAATAAAATACCGCACAATTTTCATAATGTTTGTATCGCAACATATAATGTTAATCGGAAATAAAGAGGCACGTGTATGTGCATTGAAAAAAAAGGAAAAAGTTTATGTGACCACTACAATTGCTGTAATTATAATTCCAAGCCAATGGCCATATAGTATGTTGTACGAATTATCATCATCAGCAATAATATTTAAGACTCTAATAATATATTAAGATTACAATGATTGCATAAGAAAATGAACATAATTAATAATAACTTTAATTATTTGCGCCCACAAAGTTATTTTATGGCTGATTTTTAAATAATTTTATACTACCGATGAATATGGAATGCAAACTAAAATCAGAATTGTATGGTTATTCTATTATTCAAAGTAGTAATCATAATACATATGTTCAAACGATTTCTGATCTCTAAAGCAACGTATGTATCACTCAAGGTTTGTTCGATAAAACAATTTATCTACTTCAGTTCTATTAAGGTCGACAACCTTAAAATACTTTTCATTTCATTTTTATATTGATTATTATTTTCTAGGTTCGGTGTACATTCTGACCCGTAATTGAAAATCATAAGAAATAATGATGGATTGTAAAATGGTATATTTGAAAAAAAAACCAACTTATTTCGAAATACTCATTTAAACCTATTTTACAAGTTCGTATGGAAAATAGTTGTAACTAAATGAACAATCCAAGCCTCGTGAATAATTTTTCACGCCTAGCTGATAATTAATGATAAACCTCTGCTATGGAAAATTGACCATGGGTTGTTTGGAGATTTTTCAACGTACACATTTTGTTGAAGTATGTCGTATTCATAAACCATGCATTAAATCTTAAGTTAAAATAATAACAAAATGGAATTAATATTGTTATTCAAACAACTATCGTCACGTCTGTGGTTTGAAAAAGTATTCATGTGTACGAATCCTACGAGCAATAGAATGTGATCCTGGAATAAATATTTGACTGTATTGAGGTAAAACTCTCTATGTGTTGGCAGTCGAGCCCTCCAGCGGAGTCATCCCATTGGCCGCCGATCGGGCGCGCCTGTGGACTGGCCTCACTCTTTACGATAGTATTTAAACGTATGTATACATGTTTTATATTCATAGAATTTCTGCTTGAATGTTTTTGCGTTAGTGTACGTACAATATATTGGCTTCGTTGGTGTCAGTGATTGACGTCACAGACGTCTACGATACTGCAGTTTCATGTTGAGACGTGATTATTCGCATTTCTGAATCAGCTATGGCTGGGTACATGAATTTGTTCTTATTATAAGCTTTTAATCATTTTTTTTAAATGAAAAAAGTTACCTTCAATATGCATCTGATAATGTTCTTTAGAATTTGTAGTGTCCTAATTATAAAACAAATTCACAACACCCAGTATTACCAGCTAAATATTTGAATAATTGCTATGAATTATTTTACAAATTTCATATGCAGTGGAGTAGCTACATATTTATCCGCTTGGAGCATTAAAAAATGTTGCACCTCCTATGATTTCTCGTTTTTTGTAGCTCGCGCTATTTTAAGATTTTTACTTCCTTCCTGAAATAATGGTATCTCATTTTTAGTTCTCACGCTGCCTTCAAAGTTTTTACATCTTATCAGAACAGAACCCTCATCGATAAATATGTTTTTTATAATGGTTTGGATATGTATTTCTCGTAAATAATTTAATGATATGCCCATCAATAAAAACCAGTAAAAATGTTGTCTCAAAAAAACGGATCGTGTACCTAGTATAAACATACTTATTGAACAATATAAGGAGACTACATTTATAAAATATTGAATGGGTTTATCAAAGTTCAAAAATAAATAATATCAATAAATAAAAATATCTTTCTCCTATTTATAATGTTTCAATTTCTCACGAAAAAGCTTTCCAACAGGTGCCAGCATTGTCTTTGGGCCAAATGGGCGTATTCGCGAGAAGATTCCAGTAAACGATGTCAAAATAACACAATATTAGTACACTAAAATCTGTTTTTGTGCGGGGAGTAGGGACCGCATAAAAAATATTCTGAAACTTTATGAGTTATATTGTTTGCAACACATCTGATTTTTTAAGCGACATAAAAAATCGCACCAAACAGGTTTGACTGTACTACTTATGACGCATTAGATTTTTTTTAAATGAAACATTTTCCTTGTAGCTTAGGGATCTGGATATATACATTTTTTTAACTGTTTTATATTTCCCCATTCATTCATTGATTATTTATATACTAAGCATAGTTTTGGGAAGTCCCCTTAAGCGTAAAAAATATGTGACATCCGAGTACATGTAGATTTTTAGGCACAAATGATTTGACCATCGGTACTCATCTGCCGATATATAATAAATATGGTCGAACGCCAATGCGTCAAGGAAAATGAATACAAAACCAAAACGCACGTTTACTATATCTAAGTTTCGCAAAAGTGGCAAGGCGACGGTAACAGAGATGCAAAATACATAGCTATAAATAAGTGAGTGAGCAAGCTCGGCAGCGCGACAACACGTTGTCATCACAACACTTGCTCACTTTCTCACTCACATATTTATGGCTAGTTCGCATCATCAAAAATGCAACCTAAAATATCATAGACTTAACCAGAGTTGTATGAAAACAAAGTTTTGGCTGTAATGATCTTCTCCTTGACTATTAAGGAACATATTAAAAAAAAATTACCAAGAAGAAGAAGCCAGATAGATGACGGTCAATACCGGTTTATGCATTTAATTACTGCTTATTTAACCACACATACATATCATGTTCTCACCCTTCTGCATCAAAATTTATTTTCTCCTGATTGTATTTCAGGACTTATCTAGAACATTCTACTATATTCTAATAACTTAGACAAATAATAACGATTGCTACGTATGAGTATTGAATTAGAGTTAAATGCCGCTATTAAGATGCCGAATAATATAAATCATCTGCATAAGCAGGCCATTTCAATTGGCCGCAAATTGTTATTGTACTATATAAATAATGCGTCATTCATAACTGATGCATCAGTCATTCATCAGTCGTCCATCAGTCATCCACTTTACGTCATTCAATAACAACTACCAATCATAATATAAATTTTAAAAACCGTGTTAATAACAACATCAAGTGTGAGTGAAGCTTGTGATTTATATTTATTAAAACAATGATTTATTTAATATTTGTTCAATATATGTATCTAAGTGTATTTTATGTAGTTACAGCAAAATCAGACACGGCATTGTATTATTACTAGCATTCAATAAAGTCATTATGGAATTAACTTACTATAAACAAAAATTATTTCATCGAGTATCCCTGGTGTAATAATTTAATACTGATGCCAGTAAACTAATTCTCGGACAGGGCTGTACCATGAATGTTTGAAATATAATAATATTATTAACGGAACTAATAAAAAATTGACGGGAACGTCACGAGTCCACTCGAAGAAAAAAAATCAATAAAACTATCTGCTATAGGTACATAGATACAATACGTTTGTCTCACATTTTTATTTGAAACTCGTCATTTACACAATTCGATCTAAAAGATTCAATTTGTGAGTTCTTGCTTTTAAATAAAATATCTTAAAAATCGGTTAGGATGACACAGGACTATAAAAATGCATTCATGATTGACATGATATTGTAAAATTCCTGGACATTTTAATACTGGGAAAGGACCGGGAACAATCATAAGGTACAATAAGCGACTGGTTTTATTCGGCCGTTGACTAGAACGTTCTGTCATTTTCTGTTTCTCGGCAACCGGAAAATGGTATCATATATTGACTGCTGAGAGTTAACCTCTTCAAAGTGCACACGTTAATATAATTTGTCACACTTTATTAAGATGTGTGTTTTAATAGTAACCGAGTAGTAATTATTACTTACTTAATATAAAAGCCTTAGGTGATAATAACATGTAATAATAAAATGGGCAAAACGATAGTTTTTTTACCTCGATACGAATGTATTGTTAAATTAAATTTTATCAGTATAAAACGGTAAACATCTGTCAATAAAAAACTCTTTACTTATAATATATCCCAGTTTGGTGTAATTAAACTAAAACAATCATTAAGGGGAAATCCGTCCAGCTGTTGTATTTTATAGCTTTTCTTATATTGAGAGGAAAACATATCCAACAAACAAATTATTCTTAATTGATTGTTTAATAAAATTTAATAATAATTGTATTCCGATTGAGGGATTATTGATGTATGCGAGTCCAGGGTATACTAATCCAAACGATGACAAATATGTAGCCCACCAAAGATACAGCATCTGAATAGCAATGTTGACTTAAATGTATGTCGAACAAAATGTAAATTTCACCCTCATATATTATTAATGAATGATAGTGAGGATTTGTATGATGAGACATAATAAATATATCGTCGATTTAGGATTGGTTTACCAAATATCCACGGTGCGTGATTTGAAAAACAAAACACGTGTTTCAATTAATTAGATAGTTTTTACAATATTATATACTGTAATTATATTGTTCAATAATACATACATCAATCATATGACTTTAAAAAAGGTTAGATACCTTCGTGTACATATATCCGTATGTATTTAAACGAGATTTGTTTATCATCTTCTGAAGATTTGACGGTTGCTCTATTCGACAAACCAATCCTAAAGTGATAATATACTCGTATGTCATCACATTTGTAAATATGTATGTGCAAATAGATTTAGTTGTAGATTTATTAATATTCGCACGAATATCGTATTCTGTCTGATAGTGGAGAGCAATATAACAAAACAAAAATATATTGTATAATATAATATAATAAATAGGTAATAAATCATACACGCCAAATAAAAATATTATCGCAATGATTGATTAAACGATAGCAAATGCTTAATATTATTGCAATATTAATTAATTTATATTATATTTAATTACATCTTTTAATTATATATATTTACAATTAGTACAATAAATACAAAGGTAAAAAATATTAATTTAATACTTTCATATAAATGTATGATAAATTTGACATCTATATGCAGATGAAAATATTTATATTAGATACATATTTTAATTCGCATATAGTGCACCTAATATCACTTAAGTGATATCTGATGATTTACTAAAAAACAAAGCAAGTACTTTTACAAGAGCGATATTTTTTTTAGTTTAAAGTCGGAATGAATGTAAATATACTATAGTTACGCATCAAGTATATCAATTAAATACATATTTGAAGATCTTAACAACATAAGAATTTATTCTCCCACAAATTTTATTCGTATGTTCATATACACACATATAGCTACAAACTGAGATTATCAAAATAAAATTAAAGTGTTACCAGCAGTGTATGCATGTGATTCGTATTTACAAATGATACAATTGTTAAATTAATATTAATATTGTATACATGAGGCAACATGTTTTATAATGTTAAATAATTAACAGTGTCAAAAATATTTCAATAATTTTTTTTCTAGCTTAGCGCTACCATAGATAAGATCTATAATAATTTATCTTAGTACAAATTACTGTATCTGCTAGCAATAATCAATATAATTTGCAAAGAAACACTCGTGGCTTAATTTCGACGGTATAATATTCGATTGTTTTAATGTATGGTGTTTCAAAATAAAAATAAAAGAGAAAACGTCATTATCATATGGCATCATTTCAATATTCGCATTACCGGTACACGATTTTACATAACCTCGCCATAAACACTACAGTTACGACAAGTTCAACGATTTGTAAAATATATAATATAACTATGGCTTTTAATATTTTTAAATATGTATAGCCCAAGCTATTATTGTGTGATATTGCGTGCATGGTTTTGTTTATTAGCTTTTTGAAGAAAATACAGTGCGAAGCTATTTATGATTTTGCCAAAAATAGACGCCGAGCACGCGCTTCTTCCTACGTAAGCTCACGTCGGAATTGTCTTGCCGCAATCGTCATGAAGAATATTATTTTTTTAATTCGGCTAAATAACTTGTATTTAAAAACTATGTGAGAAATTAAAACGTAAAATACTCAAAATAAATTACGCCTAATAATAGTTACGTAATGTAATGCGATGGAAAAAAATGAATGACACTTCACTCACATAACTGTTAAAAAAATCCCAATTCGTCAAAACGATTCTAAATTTATTCCTCTTAGTATTATATTTGCTTTTATTCGAATTCGGTGTATATAATACTATAATGTATCGAATATTATACCACGTATATGTATCTATAATTTATATATCGACGCCGAGGACGATAACAGCTGATTCAGAAACAACACGCCCCAAACTTAACTAATAGCAATCTAGGACAGTGCTAAAATCGACAAGTCGCTTGATAATCTAACCTAAATTCAATTCCTATAAAAAATGATTACATTTTTAATCAACTCAGATCGAACACTTCACAAAATATTTTCTCCGTGCTGTGAATACTACCTCCGTATAAAACATTATAATAATATCTTTGATAATATTCTAATGGATCACAGATATGTACTTTAATGCGATTAAAAAAAAAATACTTTGCATACTATAATATTGTAAAATATAAAACGCTGATCAGTGATTATTTTTAATGGTATAAGATGAGTACTCGGAATCTAATGTTTAATACGACTAATATTTGCCTTCTATGGGTTCGTAAACTTCACACCCACTCCAATACTGGTTATAAAAAAAACAATAGGAAAATTTCGTCTTACTACAAAGGCTTCCCCGCTATCGCCTGCTTACAGTTTCATTTAGGCAAGCGAGGAAATTAAACTTCCACGAAATAATAATACACTTTATTGTTCACAACCGTAATTAGTAAAAGTGAAGCCATTTTTAGAACCCTTAACACTCGTGAATAAAGTTAGTACCAAATTTAAGGAATTTATTTAATATTATGTTATGCACGAATTTCATACTTTTTGTCTTAGGTTTTCAGCACTGCTTGTGTCAACTCAAAATAATACATACGTGAAATCATAACATACGTTTCATCCTAAGTTAATCTTTCAACGATCAAACATCTTACTTTAGCAGTTTAAATAAACACATTGTTGTTGTACACAGTCATTTTAGTATGTTCTGATATTTTTTGTAATATAAAACAATTGCCATTTATAGTATGATCTTAGATTGAAAATAATAAAATAAAAGCTTATGATGCTCTCTACCTATAGTGTAGATTTTTTGTAACCATTTGTTTGATTTCCATCTCTAACGTAATTAAATGCCATACTCAATTATGAGTCGAATATAATTATGTATTGGATGATCATAACTAGCACCATATTAGTAAAAGTTTTTTTATAAACATCTTATTAAATATTTAATTAAAATTGTGCTCGTATATTAATGTTTGATCGGCGATAAACAAATAAGACAGACGGAGTTTCATATGTTGAAAACACCTGTATAAATATTAAAAGATTTAAGCACTTTTTACACCAGTAAATATGCAATAATAAATAATTACATAACAGCTAATTTGATACAAAAAATTAGAGCATTTAAAATGCGCCAGCGACAATAAGTGATTTATAATATACACTCCCTTATTTATTAGAGTCATTGTTGCAGAGAAAAAAACTAGGGACACTTATGTTATTGCAGTAGTTATTTATACGTCTGAAGAATTTAGCTAATAATTATTGGTACTAATGTACATATTGGAATCAATGGTGCCGTACTGAATATAAAGACAAAAAGTAATTGTAAGCTTGTACGATAATTGGATGTAGTTAAGCAGAAGATGTCCATGTGATTAAAATATTTGATAAAACACATTGAAATTTGGTATAACTTTTTTATTATTACGACTGTATAAATTTTAAATACTCACGTGGCATATGCTACATCTTTTCTGATTGCCAGATTATTTAAACATATAGTACTTTAAAAGTTATTTAATGTTTTGTGGGTTGGACGTCTTTTGTTAATTGATATTTTGATCGTCTTGTGCTTGGATTTTTATTAATATTATATTAGTATTTTCCCATAAAACAATATATTGATACAATATAATACAACAATATATGCGTATACTTGGCATTATGATAATAATCATAATGTAGAATAGGTATGGTCAACAATTTATTTGTAAAATAACCCCATATTTAAACTTTAAACTTTTAAACCATCTGGACGTTTTGTAGATATTATTTTTTGTAAATTGTTAGTATGCGGGTAAGAATAAGCAGCGATTACATATTTTGTGTATATGTATTTCTGATTGGGTGCTTTGTCATATTAAAGTATTGATGTTTTTGAAGCATTTTATGCAATAAAATGAAAGAAATAATTTTGTTCACTAAATAATAACACCCAAGTAATTTGACCAACGCCATATTTTTCATATAGAATTACCCCATTATTGTTATTTTGAAGTCCTAAAGTTTGACTGCCCTAGAGTGGAATAACATTTTCAGCTATTGTTATTTGGTTATTCTGAAATATAATATTTTTAATATTACTATCATAGTCAAGTCAAATAAATACACTGATAGAGGTAAAAATTATTCGTGAGCTTGTAAAAAGGTAAGTTGATCGTTTGTGCACAATATTATAAGTGAGGATGATGACATGTTGGGTTTTATTAAGGTTTGTATATTTTATTACGCTCCATAAACCGTAAACAGTTTCAATCAAAATTAATTATTAGCTTATTTGTGTATTGATTTTCCCGTTGCGCCAATAAAGACATGCAATTGCATTTGCATATACATATGCATATATTATTGTATGTAATGTCAATGATAATAGTCGTATGCGAAAGCGTTTATAATAAGATGCAGGAGTAGAGATGGTTTGAACACTGCAATATTTTACTTTGGTCTCGAAAAGGAACTGAGATCTACAATTCTCGCCCAATCATATGTTATAAAACAATTCTATCTTACAACCCGGAGATGAGTGTTGCCTTACGAATTGGAATGTAGGAATCCTGTCAAGGACAACGAGCGTGTGCTGGACATACTTAGAGAAAGGTGATGTGGAGAATACGCGAACAAAAACTAGATGGATATATTTGGCGTGTACAACCCAACCTGTAGCTACACTATGTCCAACAGAAGAATAATTCTCTACATTCGTAAATGTTGAAATATTGAAATATCTATCTAATATAAATATATAATGGACAGAACCCGATTCAAACAGTTTGTCTAATAGCTCCAATATTTTAATGGTTCACTTGTGTCAACAAGGAAAAATTTAGAGTAGCAAGTACAGAGAAGGCTTCGGAGCAGGGTAAAATATCCTTAGAAGATGGAATATTTATGTTATCAATGGTGATGGCAAAGTATTTGAGTATCAAATAACATATATTTATCCTGCCTGCTTAAAAAAATATTATTTTTCCATTAAATAAAAGGATTAACAAATAAAGCTGCAATAAAGAATTAAATATTCTCTCAAGCATTGTATTTTAGAATTATATGTAATGTTTTAAGATTCATGCCTTTACCTGACATGCTATAATGTATAATATTAATAATATTAATGTAAAATCAATTAATATCCACAGTGTACTTCTGCATCTGATTACATTATATTAGTGTGTTAATTTATTCTTATTTTATAAATGTAACATGTTGTTCGCCCGTCTATTATAGCATATATAGGTCATAGAGAATCGTTGCCTATTCGTGTCGAACTAAATTTAATGTTATAGATATAATCTGACGTTATCCACACGTATTGTATTGACGTCTCATTGGATCGAAAAACAATAATGATGTTCATTAAACAAGTCCGGAGCATATAAAACACACCTTCTTCTTTTTGTCTTAACACCTGAAATACAGTTTTCAAAATTCAATAGTTTTGAAAAATATCAAATACCTTGAGATGAAAGTCCAACATGATTTACTAATTAGTAGGTTATTTGATGTTAATAGCATTTTATCTATAAAACGGGTAGATTGGAACCCAAAAGAATTATAGGTGTACGTTTATACACTCAGCTATCGTGGTGATATATTTTTTTGCCATGTTCACTCCGAAAGTAGAGTGGGTCTCCACACTATTAATTCAAATAAGTACACGGATCACTAAACTGTGAAGACTTGTCGGATGTTATTTACAAGAATTTATTACAGAGAATTAAAACTCCAGCAGTTGCGGGTGACGAACCTGTAAACTTCAGCACCTAAGCGCGCACGCATAACTCTCGGCCACCGGGAGAATTATAAATATATTATATTAATGATAATATTTCTGATTGATTTTTTTAACACAAAGTTGATATCTCTATAAATATTTCAATCAATGAGAAACTAGTTCATAGTTTCATAATTACGTCGCTTGAGTATTTGCGAATAAAAATTGAGACAGATATTTAAAAGTCTGCAGTATTACATCAGATAAAACCTGATTCTACACCAGTACCCTGATAAATTTCAGACGCCAGTAAATTTATAAAAAACATAACCTGTATTAGTAATATCAGTTGTCACTTTCAAATACGGACTAATCGTAATCATTATAAAAGTAAGTATGCTAAGTTAAGTTTATTAACGCGATCTTGCTTACCTTGGGTACCACCATGGTGCAGACATTTATATTATGCATTTAAAAGTACAATGTGACATACTCAAAATATGAATGTATTGCATTTTATGAATGTATCATTGTAATTTTTAATACCAAGCTTTTTGTTTTTTCTAAGTTGTTTAAATATATCATTAATCTAAGATTGAACTGGTAGCGTTTAGGTTGTTGTAGATTCAAAGTTATAATTTTTCACAGCTGTTACATAATAGAACAGTACATATAGGGTCGATTGCATATGATGAGATTACCAGTTACTCACCTGCGAATTATCTCACTGTAGCTGAAAATGCTCAATTTCTTGTCACACTGAGTAAAGTTAATAATATGTAGTAAATAATAGCCAATAATTTTGCCCTATTACAATGTCTATCTGCCCACGAGAGACTATTATATTATATTACACAATTTCGATAACTTGCAAAGTTATGCAAAGATTAAAAATTGTAGTTATTTATAAAATTAAATATATGTACATATTTTGTACGTAGATTTTTTGTTTTATTATTCTATAGGAATCAATCACTCCAATTGATAGTCAGTATTGTAAATATAAAATGATCATACCAACCGATAATTTATTATTACGTCGGTATATTAATATCTAAAGGTTGCAAAAAAACTGTACGTGTATTTTAAAAGCGGAAATAGCCTCCAGGCACTTATCAAAATACAATGTCGAGTGGGCTCTAATTGAAGCTATTTATAACAAACATATTTAACTGTGTTTGTATTGAATAATATGTTGATATTTGCACACTTATAAAAGCGACGATTGTAAAATAATGCGGTAGATCACGGTTTGATAATAAATGTATACAAATCCGTGAAAAACCCGTCAAAAGATATTAAACAAAAATTTAGAAAGAAATCC
>JAGVSQ010001934.1:0-26693 GCA_022683975.1 Rhyacophila evoluta | reverse complement strand
TATATATTATATTAAATAATTTGTGTTACTAATTTTATTATTCTTTGAAAATGATCATTTGCTTAATTTTAATATTTTCGGATTATAAATTGGCTCTTTTTCTGTTTAGTGCAGAACATACAATAAAATTTTATGTAAGCATTCGGATGCAAATTTAATTAAGTGTTTCAGGCAGCCTAAAATATAAATAACAAACTAACAATTTGTGACAATCAGGTGACATGTGTTAGTTGTTAGTTAGTATTTCTAAAGATTTGATGACACTTTCACTTCGCTTTAAATGTTTAGATACAGTTGTATTAATTTGAATTGTTTAGTTTTTATCTTCGATATCGATCGAACATGATTTAATAAATTCATTTTGATTGACATACGCAAACCCAATGAAATTATCTCAATTATATATACCAACTGAACGCATTTTTGCTATCTTCTACCAACACTCGTCCGTATATCATTTGTTGTAAAAGCATTTCGCGTTAAAATTTAGAGCATATAGTTCGTTATAATGTTATATCTTTTCTAAAAATACTGTTCTTTATGTGAATATGTTGTTACCTAATGTCTTAGCCCATTAAGTATCCATTTTCTTCATTTTCATTTTTTTGAATATTTTGAACCCGCACCGCCTGATGCCGAACCACAAACACTCACCGAGGCAAATGTATTCAGTATACACACTTGAATATACTGAAATATTAAACTTGGATTACAAATTATGAGGATTTTGGGTTTGACGTAATTTCCGGTCATGCCTTATTAATTGATATTACTAATAAGTAACATGTTGGTCATTTATTACAGTTACTCAAATGCTGATAAATAATGTATTCATATCATTAAACATTTATTAAGAAAAAAATTATCTATAATCTATTTACAAGTAAGGAATATTTTGCGATACAGTGAGAGATGCTTTCAAACTTGTGTCTATATACACAAGATATCAATGTAGTGTTCTTATGTTTTCTTATTTATGATGTTCCATTTTTTTTAAAAATATAGCACGCTATAAAGTATTTTTATATGGTTTTTAAACTTGGTTTAAATGCTACAGGTAAGTGAGTATTATACTACTAATAAACTTGAAGTTCTGAACAAGTGTTCGATTTTCGAATGATGTTCCGCGTTCGAATGGCGCCGTTGTTAAAATGTCGGTGTCCATAGACAAGCAAGCGGTCGCACTTGTCCGTTTATTAATAAACAATGTGTATTCATAGAATGATATTTAAAACGCGCTAGGAGTGTAATGACGCGGACTTGGATTGACGTAAACGATATTAAAATAATGCGGAAGGGTCAGTCCATTTCGCGTTCACACATCTCTAAGGTAACCCAACCATCTGTTTTTGTTCGATCGGCTTCCCGGCGTTTTTCGGCCATCCCAATTTGAAGGAACTTGGCTTACTGTAATTCACAATTGGCGGGAAAGACTTTCCCACGTTTAAACTAACTTAGAATACTGTTATAATATTCTTTATTATTTCTTTATCAATTGATTCAATTTATCATTATATTACATATTATTTACATACTACATCAGTGATTATTCTACTTTTACTTTATTTTCAATTTCGTATACCAAAGTAAGCGTACATTGTACTTACATAGTGTTAATAATATAATATGTACGTCTATTT
Source organism: Rhyacophila evoluta (assembly GCA_022683975.1). Classification (NCBI taxonomy): domain Eukaryota; kingdom Metazoa; phylum Arthropoda; class Insecta; order Trichoptera; family Rhyacophilidae; genus Rhyacophila; species Rhyacophila evoluta. Next base: position 25,053 of record JAGVSQ010001934.1, on the reverse strand, counting down.
ATATAGAATACGCTTATTTATGTGATTGTTTAGTGACGATACATAACATAAATAGATTACTTATTGGATGCAGCTTAATGGTATGGGACCAAATATTTTAGCGCTTTTTTATTTGATAGTTATTAACATATATACGGATTGCTCATTTCGATAAATAATATACATTTACCGCAACCGGTTTTAAAATTCATAAATAAAATTTTATAAGTAATTATCTTATATATACAAACAAAAACAAGGTCTTTTCGGTTATGTTTTCTGCTGAATCATGGAATTTTATTTATCGTTAAAAACATACACAATCTCGACAATAAGTACATGTATTTACTGCCAAGATTATGTTAAATAAAGAAGGTATACTGTACTGTAAAACCAATCTATATCAGAGTATATATGATTTGTTGTGTACTATGGCTGAGAGAAATAATATAGGGGATGACACCATACAACATTCCCACATATGGCTCGCATTTGAACGGAAATATTTATTTATTTATTAAATATTACCAGCGGTTAATCTATCTTTTATTTCTGGTGTTTCAAGCTCCATTACAAAGTATATACAACTTCGAGAAGACTATGAAATGTATGATAAGTTTTGAAAATCTTGTATCTATAAATTCATTGAAATATTTAAAAAAAATAGGTATTGTATGTGCATGTAAGGTAGATAACAGATTATTTTTTAGACGCAAAATAAAGTTGTTAATATTTTTTATATCCAATACATTTCGGCGATCTTAATTAAATTGTTCCGGTCTAAAAGTGAATCCATTTTTTTTTGTGGGCAACAAATAATATTTTTGACGCATAAAAAAATAGTCTATTTCAATAGATCCAGCTGACAGCAGCGATCAAGTAGAACCTTTTAATTTTAAGAGTTTTTGCCTAACCACACTTTGACAAATTTATTCTTCCGTCGTTTTCGCTCGTTCACGAATTCCGTCGAGTTTTCCGTTTATACTTTTGACTAACTAATGATAACCGATTCCTAAATGTTAAGGATTATGATCGGGGTGTTTCAAACGCAACATGAAGCATTTATTACAATTTAACTCACATTTTACTGGATAGATTCAAATATTATCATACCCATGTATCACTTTACATCATATAATACCTTAAGCTCTTTAATATATACATACATGTATATTTATATCACCATAGAAATTATGAATATTTGTATTTGTTATTGCCAAAATTACCACTATAAAATCATATATTCTCAACGATCAATGTATCTTGTATTGTAATAATTAATTATTTATGCTTGGAATACATAATAAACTTCCACAAAATATAGTGTATTCTACATTTATTTTATTCACTGCGTATACAGCGGTTAATGTGTGCTGTTTCTAATCATTCTGCGTCTTCAATCAGTCTTGATTATCCAGAGTATGCGCTTGATACAGTTGTCATAAAATCTTGAGATCAGCATACTGTTAAAAGTGAAACGATTGTTTGATATCATTTTGATACATTCTATCCTGATAATTGATTGTTTTATGCACGCGACATACTATTTTAAAGAATGTCCTTAAGTAAGTAGGATCTCGTTAAAATCTGTAATAAGTGTATTACAGAAAGAAATGTCCAAAAATACTCAGCCGTTCGCTTTGCTAGTGATATTTGACCGAATTGTTATTAACTTGAACTTCCCGTTTATTATGACAACTTCCGTCGCGCATAATAAATCATAAATATTATGCAGCATTTTGCGTAAACGTAGAATTATGCCAAATCTTATCTCTGAAACTGCCTCTCAGATTGACCAAGATACATCTGAGGAAAATATCTCGAATACCTTCGCGGCATATGCCGGTTTTCAATCTGCGATGTGACATGTACAGTGCCGTATTATTTCCGTTGGTCTTTGAAATGGTAGCTGAAAGCGCTTAGTTTTCCGGCGCGTAATTTCAGTTAGCTCAAGTCGGGTAACAATTTATACGAAATGTCAAACATTAAAATATTAAATATTCGGCTTAACTGATTTAATTTCAGTTTTCAAATTATTGAGCATCAGTGAGGATATATTATATATGTATATATTAGGATTACCGAATTGAAACATTCAGGAAATTTACTAAAAATGACAAGATTCGGATTAAAAATCATAAGAATATTTGTTCAATGTAAAATATATTTAATAGTACGAACGTTCGCATTAAATTGAATTCAGTCATCGAATTCAGCATTGTAATATTCAAGAAAAAATTATAGACTATACAAATTATAATACTAAGAGATAATAACAATCTAATAATAGATAAACGTATTTTTATGACACTATCTTCTATGCATTTACCATTTACCAATTAAGTTAATTATGCAATCGAATTTTATAATAATCCTTATATAACTAGTAATAAAAAAATACTGTTATCTTTAATATTAAATATTTCACCACATTAAAGTTATCACGTATATAAGTCACGTAAGTTTTGTAAAATTAGTTAGAAAAATGAATTCAAATTCAGATTCTACTGGCTTAACTATTTGATGACATTTTTTATTGAATTCTGACCAAGTCATCCTAAATTTTCCAGCAAATATTTTTTAAATAAAAAAATTGTCACGCAAAACAAACAAAATATTCGACCTCACATTCTGAAATTCCAGCTGCAATATCGTCACAAAAATATAATAATTAATGCGAGACCTTGGTAAATCGCCAATTTATTATCCTAGATCCGTCACTGGTCGCGCAGTTGATACTTTGAGAGTGACGTCTATTTTCGAAAACCGTCCCGCCTTTTTCCGATATCAAAAAGTTATATCATCCAATTATTCATTTGCTACAGGCGAGGTAATTTATTCGGGACGGGAACGGCCATGCTTTCCGTCTTTTATTGCAATTAATTTTCGACGAATTAAAAACAGAGCTTGATTTATGTCAAAGTAAATGTAGGAGCCTATTGCCTGTTTTATTTATCATTCAGTTTATTATTCCAGTTCTTTGGAATACCGAAATAAACGTAATAAATTCCATTCTTTTTAAAACAGTTTATCGTCGCAAATATAAAATTGGATAAATCACCCTAACTACACATCTTGTTTCTAGCTGACTACAGAAGAACCACACTATTCTACAATTATACATGTAATATCACGCTCTTTAAACTCAATGGTACCTATATTCACTATCTGCCCAATATAAGATACAATTTCGACCCATCATATGTCGCAAAACATATCAATTTATACTTAGTCCACCGGGCTAACGAAAAGTATTTCAATCTGCCCTGTACAATTAAAGTGTATACTATAAATAATACTACATCAATATTGTGTTTCGCTAAACGACCTTAGACCTTATTTACACTAGTATTCTGACAAGCATTATGCATAATATTAGGACTCTCACTGATAAAAGAGAATCTTATAAGAATCGTATATGATATTTAATTGTAATTTATCGGCCTAGATCATTCTCAGTTCGGACTAATTACACTGTATTGCAACCGCAATATACATTGTTCAGTTCTTGTATGATTATTATTTACCAGCTGTCTAGTATTAGCTATAATATCAAATTTAAAACATGAATACGTAGGCATATTAATTGCACACAACTTATATGAAAATTGAACAGTATCGTTCAGCTTTGGCATGGTTATAGTTCGTTTGGTTATTTTTAATCTTATTCAATAAATAAAAACTATAACGATTAAAACTATCAAATTTCACCACCTCATCATTTTCCTTCTTATAAATTTATTATTAAATAAGATACTTCCAATAATAGCAACATAGCTATAATATTGTTTGAAAAATCGGTTAAAAATTATAAAAATACAATTCTTGTAAGAACGAAATATTGTGTAGATTTTGCAAACAATTTCACTTAATTGTAAGTCATAGATCTTTATATATTCTCTGCCGTTACAGCATTTTGACGTTCGTTTAAAAATGAACTATCTGACGTTAATTTTTACATTATGTTAATTGAAATTATTTCACTACTGCAAAATGAATATTTTCATACATGTTAGCTCAATTGATACTACATAGTAGAGTATTTGATCTTCTCGATTTACACGGCCTTTTATCAGGGATAATAATTTAAAGCATAAATATTACTTTCGTGGAGTAAATATTACAATTCCTTAAAATTGTTGCCGATATAATAAGCCCGAATCTAATCAATATGTTTTAAATTTCATTGTTGATTGTGATGTAACATCTAAAAGGAATAATTTTTTTTCTAGGCTTCACTTCCGAATCAATCTGTTGACACTCGCCGCGCCCAGGAGAGACGTGCCATCGAGCTGCAGCAACAGATAGCAGCACAGTACGCCGCCGCGGCAGCCGTTGGAGGAGGAGGAATCCCCGAGCAGCAGCAGCCCCACGTTTTCTTGCCATTCTTGGAGCACCTTCGTTCACATCCGCACCATCATGTGCAGAATACTAAACCACATAATGTAATTTGTTTTAATACCATCACGTATCTATTTATTTACACTAATTACAATCAAAACGATACCTATTAATGTATAATACATATATTTTTAAGCGTAAAAGACAAACCATTTAGTTAATATTCCAAATGTAGTAATTATTTTGATATTAAGCAAAAAAAAAATGACATTAGTTCAAAGAAATTTGTTCGCGTTTAGGCGTACATCAATGGAGTGAGAATAAAGTTATTTTGTACAGTATTTTTATTTGATTTCATAGAAATCAATGCTCGAATTATGTACTTATGTTCAAATTATGATGAAACGTCTATTATATACTTTGTTTTTCGTTTAATTCATTAGTTATCGATGCTTAAATTAGCTATCCATTAAAATTAATATAAGTGAGAGTAGAATTTCTTTTTAGAAATCGACACGTGAAAGATTGTTGGCCCCGCTATCGGGGATTTCCCACACGATTTTCGCCCGCGTAGCAAAAGCTATTACGCGCGATTGTAGAAAAAATGGTCCGGTGCCAGAAATCGCCGCCAATTTTCAGCTCACTCCTCCAATTTAATCAGGGGTAATAAATAATCTTTAAGAACTGCCCATTGATAGGGCAGGATTAAGACAGCCATGAAACGGAAGTTGTTCGAATAAAAAAGCTTAAATCTTACTTAAATCATGAAATATCGCCATGTCAAAATAACGAATATTATATTTACGTAGGTCAACTGACTTTTCTAAGTCCTAAGTCGTTATTTAGAAAGTTATATAAACATTCGAAAAAAGAACAATTTTTATACGAATAAAACATCGTATTTTACTGTTGCATAGTGTAGCGTTTTACAAAAATTCACCTCAAAAATACAATGATATCAATACCAGACGTGGTTAAATATTTGATAAAAATAAAACCAAACTATATGCAGTATTTTGTCCAAAAAATATTTCAGAACTGTAAAGATTGCTTTCTTTCAGTTGTCCTACAAACTTACCAATTAATCAATAAATAACTGTTAAACAATATTTCGTATTTTTGTCTATAGAATGACACACAGTTAATGATTTTTTAACGTTTAATAAGGTATTACAACTCTAAATTGATTGTATGCACATGTAAAAAAAAGAATTGAAATAAAAAATAATTCTGGATATTGAAATCATCATACCATAAGCCATTTATTTATAATCTTCAAATGACCTAACCTTAAAATTCTTATGACTGATAAAATTTTCGTATTTGTAGTTGCTAATATTATTGCAATATTAGATAATTAATAAGTGTTTATTTAATATTATATCTATGAGCATAAATAATGGTACAGCGAATACTTAATATCGCTATCCATAAAATCGTGAGCATACATTCTCAATTTACACATACACCGAATCAAAATATCCATATATATTTTCCTGTCAAAAAAAAAAAAAATTGCATGTGTTATACCTGCCTGTAGACGCTTTTCCAATTTATAATACGTATTTGTGATTCGGTTCTGTCGGTTGGGCGGAGCATAACTGAAAGATCTCTGCGCGAATCCCAGCCGAGCTTGCCCGCGAAATATATCCTGAACACAATGGACAGCAACACAATAGGATAGCTGTGCGAAGATAAATTTCGTAATATAGAGGTCGATTCGAAATGGGCGGTGCATACAACGTCATGAAAGATTACCTCTTTGAATTATTTATAATATGTCCGTAATGTTAAATTGTTCTCAACAGTACTGGCAGCACTGCCAACGTGTAAGTGAAAATTTGACAGCTAGATAGCTTCTGAATTTTCGCGGGAAATTACTTTTAATATTATTTAGAATGATCATTCACAATTAACTGATGTTCGGGCGATGTATATTTTAGGCGTATCTGAAAATAAATCATATTTTAGAATAAAACAGTTTGAAAATCATTTTTACGATTGATGGTCAATGGGAAAAACGAAAAATTATTGGGAAATTTTCGCGCTTCATCATCTATTTATTATTCTAAAAATATAATCAATATACTATGAGTCATCAGAAATATTACATCCAAAATCAACGTCGTGAAATAAAAAAATCTCTTTATAAATATTTTAGTTTCAATTGAAAAATAAAAAAAATCTCATATGATTTGTTTATAGTTCATCCTAGATATGACAACGTCTTAATACACACATGTATTTAATTAATAACATCAAGCTTTTCACACCTTTCATTCGTTATCTTTCATCCGGTATCATCTGTATGAATCGATTGATGATAATTTGAAAATGTCTTAAAGTTCATGAAAACAGTTTTGATATTTATATATAAAATATATTATATACGAAGTTGTTTACTGTGAAGTCGCTGGTATCGAATTAATTAATTTAATGTTAAATATTCATTTAAAAACTACATTTCTAACATTTGCATATATTTTTTCGTATTATAGATGATTCCAGTGCCCGGATGGGCTTCCACGGCGACCGCTCGTCTGGCACGACTATCCGCTGCGGCAGGGGGTATATCCCCACCCCCTCCTAGTCCACCCAGACAAGACCCTGACGCACCCCTCAACCTCAGCAAACCGCGATCCAGCCAACAGCCTAACAACCAGCAGCAGCAAAACAACCAACAGCAACAACTGAACAATCAACCGCAACTCAACCTACAACAGCCGCAAATGACCATGCAGCAACAGTTGAACCTTCAGCAACAACAGAACTTGCAGCAGAATCTGCACCACCATCATCATCAGCAGTTTGAGCCATTCCAGAGGGCATTGTACGCTCTTCAGCAGCAGCAACAGCCTCCTCAGCAGCAGGCCACGCAGCCTCCACCGAGACAAGAAGTTCAGGTTCAACAACCTTCCACTCCTATGAAGGAAGAAAACGATTATTCGGCACCGTTTGGAAGTAAGTAAAACAATAATAATGCATTGTTGTATTGATTCCGTGTATTTAATGTATCTAACAATTACCTACCAACGCTTCAAATGATTTGGAATATTAAAACAATTATCTTATAACCTTAAACGTAATTTTTAAAGAGCTTGTTGTCATAGACAAAACTTTTCCTTCCAACATTTAATTGATATATTTATAATAATGTCTTAAATGTTTTGTTAGTTAGATTTCGAATAGACATTAATTTAGTCTATTTTAATAAACATGCAGTCGGTCACTTGCTCTTGTGTGAGACGACAGATGTCATATGCATTCGCTAATATTAGGTATACATAGTTTATATAATGGCTGCTTCATTCACTTCATTTGACGTCTAATGATATCAATTGTATTATTAGTGATTAGGATCGCCAATTTTTTCTGCAAATAATCAATTGCAAAACCATAAAATAAAACTTGACGAGTGTAAAGAATACATAAACACGTTGAGTGCCGATTAAAATCAATGTCATCACAACGGTGGTGTAACGTTGTAATTTATTGACTTTTTATTACTAAAATAGTAGTAGCTTAAGTTAAAAAACGAGGAATTATGAGAGGCACAGAATTAGGCGGCAAAACGCAAAGATATCATTTCGGCGTAAGGATATCAAACGCAGTGAAAGCCAAGACTACAAAGAATTTTTCTATTTTTAATTAAAATTAAATAAATTGTCGCTATAGTTCAAAAAATCACCAACGAAGGATATGATTGTAATTTTAAATAAATAAATACAAATGTTGGCTGGTGACTTTTCGGTCCACGGTGACTAAATATTTAATTTTGAAATCTTTCGATGAACTGTTGCATTGATTCGCTCGAACGACGCGAATTGGCCAGGTCCGTATTAGAAATAACTCGCCCCGTTTTTGCTGTATGGGCCGCAATAAATTAGACAGCCGCGTGTAATATTAATTTACGGATACGTCCGCTAAAACCGCCTTCCGCTACTTTGAAGGATCATTTCCGCATTTCGTATTATTTTGAATCGACCGCGGAGCATCACGACATTTAGCGTCGCTTCGAGACTAACAATAATTACCTATTACTGAAATCAAAGCGAATTTTCTTCCGGGCGCCACATTTCACTCGCGAGTAAAATATCACGCAGTAAAATTGCTGAAGGCATAGCGATTAATTTGTCGCAAATATCTCTATTTTTATTGCCTTTATAATTGACGGCTTCTAGGACTATTTCTCCTGAACCCTTTGATTAACAGACCACCCATAATAAAAATTTGTTCTCGCCTTGTGTAAAAAAAAAATCGAAAATCCGTAAAAAAATCTTTGACATGAAATTCCCAAACCTGTCCTAGCCTTGCTTTATATATGAAACTAGTTCTTTTTAAATATTACATATGAACAGTACTGTGTAGCATATAATAAGGTTTTAAAAATATTACTCAAGCCAATCTGTCAACAGTTAACTCATTAAAAAGGGAATACATTTTTTATAATGGTGTTTATTTTTTTTTCCAGTATGGGGTGCTGACAATGCATACAAGGCAGTTGAAGAAAACGACAAAGGTAAAATGGTAAGACAGCAGAAAAGAGACGGCGAAAGTAAGCCTCACATCAAGAGGCCGATGAATGCCTTCATGGTTTGGGCAAAAGACGAACGGCGAAAGATATTAAAAGCCTGTCCAGACATGCACAACTCCAATATCTCCAAGATTCTAGGCGCTAGATGGAAAGCCATGTCCAATGCAGAAAAACAACCGTACTATGAAGAACAATCTAGACTCTCAAAACTTCACATGGAGAAACATCCAGACTACAGATACAGACCGCGCCCTAAGAGGACTTGTATTGTAGATGGAAAGAAAATGAGGATATCAGAGTACAAAACCCTGATGAGATCAAGACGACAAGAAATGAGACAGTTATGGTGTAGAGACGGCGGACCGGAACTCGGTTTTCTGTCCCCCGGTGCAGAATTAGCCTCTCCTGGTACATCAGGATCAGGAAGACCATCAGCCTCTCCACCTGGTATGATAAACGGAGCCGGACCCAGCGGCGATCGTCACTTTTATTACCCGGCCGACAGTCTTTCCCCGCCTGACGTGATGGCGTTCAGTCCGGAGAACGGTGCCGCGTACGACTTGAGCCCGGGTCGCGAGGACGATTGAGGCGAGGCCTACCGGGAGAAACCGCAGGCCTGGTTTCCGTTTCCCGGCCCTTACGGACCTTTCGCAGCCTTCGGGCCGTCAATTCCGCCGCGGCCTGAGCCTTGGTAAGACAAACTGGAATCCTTTGGCAGCTCATGATGCTACCCTTTGAAGCGGTTATTGTATAATGTAAATCTTCAAAATGACTCCAGCTTATGGGATTTTCTTCTAATATGAGAAAGTATTGAGAAGATTCAAAGTTGTAAACTTCCTACTTTGAGAAAGTATATTTCTATCCTTTGAATAGGTAGTTACTTAAACTTATGCAACGAATTTGTTGTAAAGATTAAACCTCTGAATGTTTTCATGCACACCTACTTAATAGCTATACAAACACGTGAGCAGGTGCTGAAGAAGCTTGTAGAGTATCATACTAACTTAACATGACTTTTTTTCTAAAAAAAATACATTTGCGATAATAATAAAATAAAAATAGTCTTAGATTAAATAAAAGCAAACAATTTTGCAATAGCAGTTGTTAAAAACATTGATTTTATTACAACAAATTAATAAATTAAACAATGTCACAATAAACCAATTTTATAAAACTGCACACCTAGACATTTTCTAGTTTCCTAATAAAATTAATCAAAATATTACACAAACTTTTTGGTGTTTTTTTAAATTATCACAAGCTAAATAGTATATGTATATTATAATAATTACTTAAATTTTCTTATGAACGGCTACAAGAGATGTAAATAATCATTCTTATTAATAAGGGATAGATACACGTTAATATAAATATCACTATGATTAGATCCTACGCCATATTTTTTTCCTTTGACGTTTACAAAATACTCATTCGTATTTATTGTCATGATAATGTTACTTATTATTAAGTGGTTGTGATTCTATTTTAATATAAATTCAAACCAGATCTTAAAAGTACCTTGTTAGTCGTTTTAAGTCTAGAGCATTATTTTCACTTAGTTTGAATTTTGCTTTAAAATGAACACGTACAATTTTCATTCAACAAAAGAAATCATTCTCACAAAACCAGTCATAAATTATTAAAAACATTATCGATAAGTGCATTGTCAAATATTCAATATTTTTCATTTGTATCGCATGGGAAAATTCAAATATTTCTTTCAAGCAGTTACAATTTCATGTCGCTTAAATTACATTATTCTGTTGAAGTTATTTTTGTTGTATCAAAATAATTAAATCAAAGTGATTATAAAAAGTGCACAAGCATGTCTCATTTTTTTACATTCAAAATGTTGCCATAATAATTTTGACAATTTTTACTAAAGCTGCACACTCGCATAAAAATGTATCCACACTAAATTCATATGTATCTTTCTTCAAAGTTTATGAGTGACATGATTGTATCAAATTTAAATCTTCAAAATATTTCACAAATTTTCTTAGCTACAAAAATATTGTTTTTTGGTCGTAAGAGAAACTTGAATAGTAATCAATCATATAACTTAAGACATTAGAAAGAGGTTTTTAACTTAACTTAATCATTATGAATTAATAAATATTGTAGTAGAGCTGTTATCATAAACATAAGTATTATTATCTGACTTAAGTTGGTTTTACTTAATAATGATTAATTATTACCGTCAATAGGTACAATAAATTATTAGTACATACTATAGATATATTATATTTTCCCCTGTGACTCTTTGTCATGGTTGATATCTTTAGAGTAATATAAAGAATAGATTTTGTAGATTCAGTATGAATTGTGTTTAAATCTGTAATTTTAAAACGTTACTCTCAAATTGAAGCATGTAAATAATAAATGTAAGCATTAGGAATATTGTTTTTATTTTATTTTATTATTTGCAACCTGCGTACAAGAAAATTATCTACTTAAGTAATAGTAATTAATTACTATTAAAACACACACAACAAATGGTAATAATCACTTAATTAATTATTTGTGTTCAGTTAATAACACAATATTAAATTTGCTAGTTCATTTTCATGAATAATGAATGCTTTAAAAAGTGCAATTTAAAATAAAATACCTACCACATAGAAGTTGATTTTTATTATGTTATTAATATCATTGTTGGAATGTTTTTTTTTTTAATTACTGACATAATATTATTGTACCTAAACAAAAGTGATTTACATAGCATTATTTTTTTCATTGGTTCATTTTTATTTCTAGCTTCTGTAACTATGTATGATTTTTCTTTTGCCAACTCACAATAAATTAATTTAATTAATTAAACTTTGAGTTATAATTAAAAAGTATTCTCTTACATAAAATTAATCACTATCACGGTAAAAATACCATTTTTATTACACAAACAGTTGGTTTTGATTAAGCAAATAATCAATTTCTATCAGCACTGATGATTATTTCGTTTATGAAACAAAATTCATCTAATAGTAATCGATTTACAGTTTATTGTTAATTCTTTCTACTGACTATTATTTTGTTGCATGCAAGACATTTGAAAACAACTTTTTTATGTTTAATATTCAAAATATGGATAAAAATATCATTAACTTAAAAATATGATTAATTTTTATCGATTGCTTTCCAATGTAATTATACAGTAAATTTATTCAACAGATGCATAGTTTTTTTTATTACAATATAATAAAAAGTGGCAAAGAATTTTGTTTGGCTGGCCATATTATTTTAATTGTTAATTTTTTTTGTCAAATTGTATAAATTATTTAAGCTCGAATGTAACTATTAAGTTTTTCTATGATGCCAGTAATTATTAAAAATATTCACATATATTGTGAATTGCTTTAAATATATACATTTTCAGTTTAAAATGATTTCTATTATTAGTATTAAACTATTTATTTTTATAGATTAAGAATGATGTACATAATTAAAAGCGATATTAATTTTAATCCGTGTTAAGGTTTAAGGTATAAAAAGTATTGCCATTTGTTAGATTGTGAAATAAAAAAATTAATTTAATGCGAATTAAAAAAAAATTTAGCCACAATATTAAAAAAAACATAATGTACATCCTTTGATCTTCAAATGCTGTATTTTTTTAGAAGGACATTTTTTTGTAAAATGCATTTAGTTCATTGTTTAAAATATTGAAGTAAATAGGTTTTTGGCCTTTAGGAAAAAACACATATGCGTATTATTTATATGCTATATTTTGTTCAACACATTGATGTAATTTTTTTTAATTATCAATTCATTTTATAACACATGCTTGCGTTAAATAAACATTAAACAGACCGACATAATATTGTCAATATGTTATTAAATTAATAATATGATAGGCCTTAAATTATAATAAGTATGTGACGAGGCACAAAATGAAAAATTGTGTAAAATTGTGATTATTATTTGCCAGTGTTACTAATTTTGTTTTTTCACGCATTATATTTCTATAAGGCCCGTACTCACCAAATATATATACTATTTTAATTTATAACAATAAAATTCACCCATTATTTATACATTATGAACTTTATAATTCCATCATGGAAATATTTTCATCAATCGATAATTATTATATTATAGACTGATGGTTTTTATATCACTCTCTACCAACTTGTTGAAACGATAAAATAGAAAAAAATATTAAAGATATCTGGCTTTATATAATATAAAACATACGATCTAGAGAAAGAAAAACTTTTTTACATCAATAAAATCTTCAATATGAGAGTCAGTGAGGAAATTATAAAAATTGATTTACATACAAAACTCATGTAAAGATTCAATTTTTTTTTTTTTTTTTTTGTAAATAAATCTACTTATTGTTAGTTTTAAACAGCAAGATTGCTTTTTGTGTTGTGCCAGATTCTTGCTGATGAAATCTTGTATTTATAATTTCTGGTAGCTTCACTGCAGAATTATAATAAATTATTTGAAACTATTGTATGCATATGACATTTACAATTATATTCCTTCAATTGGTATTAATAATAATAATAGTGAGAGATATCTATGATAATGAAGTTATAAAAAAATGTTTGTCTGAAATCTCAAGATGTCACCGCAACACAGAAAGCCTACAGAAATGTTTTACTACTTTAGGTCTACAACTCAAATATATATATTTTCTTGATTAAGTGTATGTATTTGTGAAGTATTGATGGATGTAGATTTAAGCTATGAATATATTTAAATTGTACGGTTAAAATTTATCTGATAAATGTCTGGAATTGGTTATGAAAGAAATCATTGAATTACTTATGTAAAGTGTATAGACGCATTATGCTAATAAATATTCCATAATCGAAACATTATTCTTAGTATTGTAATGAAAACTATACCTTAGATATCTCTGTGTTAGCAAAATCCTTTTGAAAACTTTAAAAATATTAAACTAAATTAGAAGCTATAAGATTACATGCCATTTTATAGGAAACTAAAGATTTTCTATTAAACATGTGTCATATGTTGTTTTAGTTGAATGTCAGCCTGATTTTTTTATTATTTTATGACTGGAATATATTTATCTATAAGAAATGTGGCAGTAGTATATTATTATTATGTGAATGTTCTATTATTCCTTTGACCTGATTATGTGGTAGGAAACTATGATGTTAAAAAAATAATAGGAATTATTACTGTAATATTTGAAGGCTCATTATTTGTCTATCGTGCCAAAACGAAATATAATCAATATTAAAATGTGACATTTGGTTTTATTTACTTATTTCATTAAATTACATCAGAACCTATCCTTCTTTAAAATATTCACTTGGGATTATTGCTAGCAGCTGGAGCAGTCGCTCCAAGTGCACGAATCTTCAATGGTAACATAATATTAATACAAGAGAGCTAAAAAAACAAGCAACGATAATTTTGTGTAGAAAGTGACATGGTTTCTCGATCGAAAATAAATTTTGCATGAAACAAGGCGGCGCAGTGATTTTACTTGCTCCAAGACGCAGTTACACCATTGTATCATAGTCAATCAAACAAAAGCATTTTTTGATTTAATTACATTTATTGAAGATAATAAATACCGCTACATAAAATTAGGTTTAAGCAAAAAAATTATGTTAAATATACCTACCACAACTCACTTTGTTTGTGTATGCATAGTTCCTACAGTAAATTAATTAAAATATATTTTGGTATTAGTGGAGAAGGATTTGATAACTTGGATATTCAAGATATATGAGGACCATACTTTTAACGAAAAATAAATAATCGAATTGTTAGATTAATCTAATATAATCAATAACTTAGAAAACAGTTACAACAAAGCAGCTAGGTACTTAAGAGCTACGTATGAGAAAATTGCAAAAGTGCTTGGCTTTTTACTATGAAATACTGGGTTTTAATCGTTAAATCCAAAAATTCTCAAGAGCCTTTTGATAATAAAAAAACAACCCAGTTTTAAAAAGAGTCAAGTAAATAAGATTGTAAATGATAAATATGATGAATGATCAATATTATGTAGGTATTTTAAATAAATACGTAACATATATTTTTTGTTATTTATTAGGAAAAATAAAAATATGATTAAAGTTTGATATTTTATTATTATTACGCATACCATAATTTTGTATGAATTTTAAATCTCGTATAACACGGATTTATACTATACAACATTTTTTTTTGAATTATGTGACCGTGTTATAAAAGGTCAAAGTGTATAAATCTAAGATTACAAGAAATAGAAATATCATTAAATGATTTAAATTTTAAAGCATTGATGGTAGCCCTTTATTTCAATTGACTACAAGGAATTTCCTCCGTGAACGTAATCTTCCTAAAATCTCCTCCACAAAATTTGGGGAAAATATTTTGAGAACTCACAACTCCACATATTACATCTGTTTCTGTTGTCTGCCTGGCAGTATGGCGACCGCAGTTAACTGTCAAAAATTGTCAATAATAGAATCGAAAATACAATCCCAAAATAGAAAAATGGACGGGCATGTCCCATACTTATTGTCGGAATTATACGATGTAACATCCATTATAAGCTATCCTCTACAATGCACTCAGCGTATAAAGGTAAATTGATTTGCATTTTCATGATTCTCACATGTGCACAAGTTTATTATGAACTTACTGATTTATTTTGAA
Organism: Rhyacophila evoluta; assembly: GCA_022683975.1. Taxonomy (NCBI): domain Eukaryota; kingdom Metazoa; phylum Arthropoda; class Insecta; order Trichoptera; family Rhyacophilidae; genus Rhyacophila; species Rhyacophila evoluta. The sequence goes on along the minus strand of JAGVSQ010001934.1, from coordinate 9,575 downwards.
AATTCATAACATTTTGCGATGACTCACTGAGGTTCCCAATACCTTAATATTGAAATTCTTCCTGCGTTATTTACTTATCTAAAGATTTTTGAAAACAATAATTGGATTAATTTGAATTGAAATCAATTTTCAACTAGTTTATTATGCACAGTCAAGAGGTTATCTGAAGTAATTTGCGCAATTCAATGAATCGATTTTTTTATTATTCAATAAAAATTCAATCACTCTCCTTTTGCTTTGCTTTTAAATGCATTTATGTTGTGATTTGACCTTAGTCAATCATTATTTCAAGTGTAAATTCATCACTATTGTATCAATAACAAAAAACTGTGTGATATACTCATAATATAATTTTTCAGTATACCTGTTTTGATGTATCAAAGACTCTTTTGGTGTTTGGGGCTACCAGTGGTGGACTCTATGTGTTTAATAGGGACCCGTGCACTTTTGTCCAGCTTATACCAAATAAGGTTGGTAGTAACATAAGTAAACATGGACCTTGATTTACACAGCACATTCAAATACATTCCACTAAATGCTATTAATAACAACGGTGGAAAGATTCGGAAAACTTATACTTGCTGACACCAATGTATAATACAATATATTAGTTGTAGTGGGAAGAAATCCATTAGTATATTTTTTGATTTACTTATACACCCCAATACAAAATATAATTTCCTATGACCTTTCCCATCCCGCCATCAAAATTTTGGTTTTTTTTTTTTGTAGAAACTCTTTAGACTCTAACGAGGATCCATTTAGTAGTTCTGAATTAGGGATTTACTTTAAACCCCTTTTGCCCGATTCATATCGCCGAAACCCAAATCGGCACTTGTCAACCCTTTCATTAGTGAGTCAATTTTTTATGCACACACGTTTTAAACACTAAAATCTTTTACTGCTATCAATTCAACTGATACCATAAAATCAATCAAATTGGATATGCCGATTTGTAAACAATGTTTTTCTATTTCCAAACAACGGACAAAATAAACTGAAAAGCTGTTTCAAATTGTTAAGAATGTATATAATATTACCACATGTAGCAACTACTATTTTGAAATCAAAGGAACACTTGAGAACAAATTTGAATACATAGGACTGATTTATGTGGAGTTTTATGTATTTCTATGAATAGCAATATAAATAATCTTTCGTTTCTTTTACAAATCATAATAATTATAGAAAGATCATAAGGAAAATTTCAATTCTGAAGTCAAACTTTTTTTTCCCATTTTTTTGTAATGTTTTTACGTTTTTTTTTCCAGCCTAAAAATTAATGATATAATTTTAATGACTTCTACTTGTCGTTGATGGGTCTGTCTAGTATTTAAATTAAAATAAATATTAACATTTTATTTAAAAATAAAAGAATGGCTTTGATAATAAGGCAACAAGGCGCACGGATGCACATGTGCGTCCATACTCCTAAAAAGGGCTAACTATCAAAACTAGCTCATAAAGTTCAATAATCCTTGGTCGAACAAAATCAAAATAAAATGCCGAAAGTTATTTTTAGCAATTCAATAAAAACTATAACAAAAAATAAAGCCAAGGAACAACATAATAAAGAAAAAATCAATGAAGATGATTTCTCCACTGTGTCTTGGTACAATCTCAACCCATAAACAGAAAATGAATTTTTTTCCACTATACCCAATAATAAATAAATCATCTAAAAGAAAATTTTAAATATTAAATAGCATTAGGATTTAATTCATGCGTTGTATATATTGTCATATTTTCTTGACAAATTAATAAACAAAGCTACATATCGATGGCTTAAAGTGCATTTTTGAAAAATTGATTATTTTGATAAAAAAAAACAATTTGAAATGTTTTATTTGTAGAGCGGCGTACAAACGGCATACTTTTGATAGATCTGAATACATACATAATAGCAGAATTGTATATTTTGCAATGTAAGCCAAAGATCCAAATTAAATTGTCAAAAGTTTGGAAGGACGTTTTTTCGATATATGTAAATAATTTTCCTGAATAAATAACCTGTATTGTCAAATTAATACGGAACATGCATATAGCAAGGTGCAACAAGATGGTATTATGTCATTTTTAGCTAAAAGTGGACTTATCAATTTTGCACTTTAAGCCATCTATATCCAATATTGTGCACTACTGTTCATACTAATATTTTCAAAAGTCGTAACATAACGCATTTTGTCTGTACCTGTTAAGCTTTCTTTTTTGTGAATAATGTTAATCAAGATATGCCATCCACCCAAACTCTTTATCAGATATCATCTTCACCTCAAAACACCATCCTTCTTTGAATAATTGTTCTATATACCATCATCAATTTGTCTCTAAAATACTTTTAGCCATTGTCAATTTGATATTTAACACCAAAATTATTTAATTCGACTGTAAAATTTCAAGATTACATGATTTTATAGGAAGGCACAGTTACGCAACTTAAAATATCACCTGATGAAAAATCAGTGGCTTTCGCGACAGCACGAGGTATCGTGTGCGTCTGCGATTGTGGGCCCACTGGAAGTTCATATGTAAAAACACCAAGACTGCAAACATCCAAACAGCACCAAGGAGATGAAATCTCATCGATGGCTTGGAGTAGTGTGGCCAATCAAATCTACATCGGCGATGACACCGGTAGAATATCTGTGTTGTATTTATCTAATTTTATTGTAAGTAATTTTAAATGAACATTATATATTCACAATTAGTTACAGATTCCTTATACTCCATCTTCTTAAAATGGAGTTTTATCATTATTTTGATTAGTAATGAACTGACATACATGTTATATAAGGCGCCGGGTTGCAAAAATCACTCTGGAATCATGATGTTAAGATGTTGACGTTTAACGTTACCTTTACCGTTAGTCTTGAATCTAGAGTGCTTTTTGCAACTCGGCACCTCATATATTTGAGCCGTTTTGCAACAACCATGTAGAAATCCCGTGCTTAGATATTTACAAATGATTAATTTAAATTTGTTTTAGTAAGCAATATATACTTATATAACATATTCTACTTGCTATTTATTCACACAGATGTTTTTTTCTTCTCAGGCAAAAAATGTGTTTCAAACCACAGAATTCACTCTTATGTCTTTGGACTCCCGTATTGTCCAATTAGATATTCGTGAAACAATGCTACTAGTCTCTACAATGACAAGATGCTATATCTGTGATACAGTTAAAGAGCAATACCGACAGATCGGACAGAAGCTCAGAGATGGTGAATTCGGTGGATGCTTCTTCTATTCTTTAAATGAAGATTTGCTTTCAATAAACTTCACATCAGTAACAAACAATGGGGAAACGAACAGAGAAAAAGTTTTCAACGCAATACCAGACAATGACCAAACAGAAAACTATGATAAATTCAATTACATTAAGATATTCTCGGCTAGACCGGGTTCTCGGTTGTGGGAAGTTAAAATTGATGGCACAGTGATGTGTACTCATCAATTCAAACAGCTTCTCGCTACTCCGCCAACAAAAGTTGTAACATTGACTGATTTCGACAGTGAAAACTTTGAAAACGGTTCAATAGATGACGAATTGTTCCCGCCCCAGTCTATTAATTTTTCTAAAGTATTTATGCTAGGCTATAAATTCATTTTCACTTTTAAGAAAGACGGTATTTATATATTTGACCCGAAGAGACCGGCAGTTGTTTTATGGAGCAATAGATATAATAATATCGTTGATTGTAAAATAATAGATGGATTTATTTATCTTTGGCTGGGTAATGGTAATATCGTAACATTATCATTTAGCACCGTTGAAAAGTTTTTATTGAAATGCTTTGTTAATCAAAAATATAAACTTTGTGCCCGAGTGTGTGCTTCACACATCTCATCTATAGTCGAGTCTATTCCATCATCTAAGAAAATTCACCTAATATCTGGATTGGGCGAAAAACTACAAGAATGTTCTGAAAATGAACTATACGATCAAATCAGTCCAGTGTTGGATGAAATTTCAAAGATCAAAAGAACCAACGGCCAAAAGTTAAAGTCTGGTATATTTGTTGTTGATAATAGTTACTATGCAAAGTCTGCTTCACAAGATGACGATGACCAATTTGATGACATAAATGCAGATAGTCCTAGCAAAACCAGCTCCGATGAAAGTGATTCAATGCTCTTTCAAATATCACCAGATGCGATACAAGTGATAAAAGGTATAAGTAATACCGTATCTGAGAAATTATCTTCCGGGACCAAAAGTCTTAGAAAAACCTGGGACCATTTCGAGGATAAAATGAAAAATATTGGCATGGAAAATGCAAATTGTGAACCATCTGATGTTAGGTCTAGTGATTATGAGGAGCCTGATATTACTTTTGAGAGCAGTGTCAGCAATGGCACTAAAGAGTCTGATGAAGATATTGTTGTGAATAAACCTAGCCGTCATGTTAAAAAGCAATCATCTGTCTCTCCTCCTAAACAGACTATGCCGGAAGCGAATAAAATTGTCAAAACCATTTACCACCATATTAAACTGAGTGATATTAACAAATTAGATAACAGCAATACTATTTACTCGCTGATATCAGACACTACATGTGATATTAATGAAATCTATACACTCGTAAAAGACATTGAAACCTTCATGATATCAGCAGGTGATACAGTCGAATATTCAAAAACACAAAGTGGAAAAATTCTATTACAATATATTAGTAAAACCTCTGATATTAGTGAATCTTTAGACAGAGTAATAGAAAACAATGATATTTGTTCTTATTTCTTAGAAGCTTTCATTAATAACAATACAACTGCTGAACAAATTCTAAGCTGTGAATGCGGGTATCCATTACCTAAATCGTTTTCAAATAGAACACCGAACTTCTCAAATGTTATCGATGTGTTCATAGAAAAACGTTGGAATTCGTCTCAGTCGGCACAGTGTTACGATATTTGCAAAAAAGTGCCTTTCATGTGGAGGAAGATACTGTATCTACGAAAAAATGAGGACTTGTTGAATTTATTACTTTTAATTCTTCAGATGTTGGATGAAGAATTACTTTACTCATTTTTACCGCAATTTACTGTTGTCACCTGGGAAAAAGCAATCAAACTTTTCGGCACATTAAAAAACAATGAATGTTTGAATTGCGGCAGAAAGTTTGAATATTCCAATGCTACAAAGGCACAAGCCAATAACAGTATGTTCAGTTGGGACTCTATAGGAGCTCTTATGATCAAGTCAGTTGGATGCCAAAATGCTGTGAAAATTATGAAGACTTATGCTGATCTAATACCCAATGGCGAACTGTCTTTGAAATTTTATCATACTTGTCTTTTTGTGAAACTCTTTGAGAAATATGATAGAACAATCATGACAAATCTTATTGATACAATCTACGAAGCTTATAAGTATGAAGATGCTGTTGTTGAGGTATGTTCATCAGATAACTATATCATTATGTTACGATTACAAACATAATTTTGAAATAAAAATAACTTCTAAATTATTTAAAATCAATTTCCATCAAGCACCAGCAGTCAAAAATATTAATTATAAAAATAATTGTTCAAATATTGCATTTGTAATGTACAAAAAACATCCTACGATCTGTCATTATTTGTATTTGCAACCTTTCCATTTTAGTTTTTCGTAAAAAAAGACTGAAAAACATATCATTACGCTTCATCATATCCAAATTGTAAATTTTGTGTTTTATAATAATGATTATGTAATATAAGGAATGACAAAAAGTGACATCTCAACGAATATTAATAGTGTGATTTCCTTTTTTATTCTGCATTCCTATTTCTTCTTTCTTTTTCCATGTCTGCTACTTATATTGAACACATATATGATTATTGTTAAAAATTATCAGAAAGCTATAAAATTGTCTTGTCATATTTAAAAAGACACTCCCAAACTCTATAAAAAATCTTTTTATAAAAAAAAATTATACATAAGAATATTTTTGTTTATATTTCAGCTGAGCAAGCATTTGAGTGTTTGTCTGAATGAAGACCTTCCTCATACTGCATTGCCGTTAGTCGTGGCGTCGAAATCACCGCACTGGGGGCTGAAAATCATCATGCCAAAGTCAAAAAGCTACACATCTGACCTTGATATAAGTACTACAATTCAACCAGACTTGCTCCAGAATCTTACAGAATTTGAGAATCCACTGACAAATACACTTCATAAAAGTCCTAAGTATGAAGTAGGTATGAAGGTAGAAGAAACTCTCAACTGCCTCAATGAAATTTGTCCCAATTTACAATGCAATCATTGCTGTCTGGCTTTGGATAGTAGAGTTCTTTTTGCCGATGGTGGGTTGTGGGTATTTTCATGTGGCCACACTTATCATGGAGTATGCTTGACAATCCTCAAAATTAAATTATGTTCTATGTGCTTCAAAGCCAGATAAATTGTGAATATTATTTTTAGTATTTGATATTCAGTATAATATTGTAGTACTTGCTGTTAACACCGTAATGGTATAGGTATTCTTTGATATTCAATGTATTATATAAAATAATATACTTTCAATACTCGTGTCGAACACCTATATATAATTCTACTTTTGTTCTGATTAATCCAACTGACTGTTTTTTTTAATTTAATTTGTAGATATTACATATTCAATCTCCATTTAAAATTAAAAATAGCCAAGTATTTATGTTAAATTAAAATCTTACTGGTTAATTAGTTTTGTGAGCTGATTTGTAAAATAAAGCACTTGCAGTATCAACAATAAGTGTGTTTATAAAAGAGAAGTGGGGCGACCATTACAATGGAATATTTTGATGTTTACATATTGTTTGTAATGTACCTTCTTGAACCGCTATGAATTAATGATGTATTAAAGATACATTATTAAATGACATAATTTAAATATCAGACCTCTAATAATTAACTTCTTTTGATTGTATAATCAACAGTATACATAGAAATTAAATCTATATTTGTAGTTCATTCATTTTGCATACCATTATCGATGTTGCAAGGAAAGAAATATTTTTATATAATAGTCTCTAATCAATGCACATTTTTATTATCAATAAGTATACAAATGAATTGATTAATTAAGTAGCATTGAAATCAGTTTTAATAAGGTACCCCACATATTTATTTTATTTTCCGCTTAGTGGGTATCTGTTGAATACTGGTGTAGATATATTTTTGATACTTGTAAGTTTGCCAAGTATTTTTGTGGACTGTGAAAATATAATGCGAGTTGTCCCATATATTTTATAGAATCATAGTTAATTATTAATTCTTGATATCTATCATATTCAACTAGGTAAGAATATCAAGATATATTTTTGTAACAAGCGATACATTCTTTTTTTTTAAATGTATGCAAAATATGCTGGATACATCGCCATAGCCAAATCTTGCTTATTTATCACTTGATATGATAGCTAAAGAAAGATTTTTTGATCATTGCATTGTCAAACTAGTTAAAGGTGCTGTTCTTGGAGACAAACCTTCAGTAAAGATTGGGATGTAAAGCTATTCACCTGACTATTCACCGATATTTTGAGTATGTTTGAAATACTTAACAACTATAAATGCTTCCTTATCTATGATGAAATTAAATTTTACATGCTATTGTAAAATTGTTTTGAAAAAAATCTTCTTTTATAAAAATGTATGATCAGATATGTAATTAAAACAAAACTGTCCAAAAGTTATAATAGACTGAATTAAAATTTATTTACGAATTCACGACATAATTATATGGCCCTTATTTACGTTTGATTTTTTAAAGTGACTTGCATTCAAGTCCCGGCTTTTAAACACATTTTTTTTATATTATTGAAACAATTTTAAAATTATGAATGTCTAGTTATCAAATGCTTTGATTGATATGAGCTTTTCAAATAAATGCCTTTAAAATTGCTTACTAATATGTAATATTTACCTTATACAAAAAAATGAATTCAAATATTTGTGAAAATACTCTCTCAGATGTATATTTTAATAATTTTCAAAATATGCATAATGCTATTTTATAAAAGCTTTATGATTATGCTAGTAATTAAATAATATCAATATTACCAAGTAAACTGAAATATAGTGTATTTTTTAAACTTGCACTTGAAATGAGAGAAATAGAACAGTCTTATAAATGTCCTTGGTAATTAATTCATACAAAAAAAGATCATTCTTATTGTGTTTAGAAAATAGTTTTCAATCATTTCTTAAAAATCAGTATTTCTCGGACAAAGATATCGACCCTGTTTAGGCAAAAGGCATTAACCCTCAGACTTCAGAATCACAATTTACACAACTAAATACACATTCTGTCACAATGAACCCGATAATGCCAAATTATCATTGAATCTCAGCTTAAGATTTTGGAAAAAGAATGATCTAATAAATTTGCATGTAGGAAAAGGGAATCAAACCTCATTCACAGCATTATTTTATTTATTTATAAACAGGGTCGATATTATACTGTGTCAGTTTTTCTCTCACCATAAACAGAACTGAAATGAAACGTATTATTATTTTAATAGAACTAATATATGTTTAATATTACACAAGTTATGTTAATTGTATCTACTTTGAGTTTGTCTCGTTCCTACTAAATCTAACAAGACAAATGATAAATCTAGTAGTGGCAATGTTAAATATCTGCAGATTGTAGAAAATATAGCAATAATCAGTATTAAATAGAATCAAAATAATATTTTTACTTTTTTTATTAGTTCACCTACAATTTACATTTTTTTTTAATGAACAATAATATCCTTTTATCATGACTCTTGTATCTTGCTTGCACAAATTTTCCTAAAATATTAGACATTATCTACTGATGCACACTTTAATTTTTTTTTTCACTTGTAATGGATAAGTATAACATAATAATACAACCGTCGAAATGTAAGCTAAACAAAATGAGTTGTTTACTTATTTTTTTTATATTTAAAACATTTATCTTTATACATACAAAAAATGTGAGTTGATAATTGTGGCAGTAAATTGTATTCTCAAACGTATTTCAATTTTATATTATACATAATCTTTTTCGTTAATAAATATGTTTTTGAAGAATTTTATTCATTCATTGTTTTTGACATGAAGTGTATGTAATCCTGTACATGTATGTTTTTATGTTTTTATAAATTTTATTGTTTACAGAAGTTTTTTTAGTTACAATATTTTTTTAACCATTTATGTACGGTCAATATTTTTAATATAAAAAGAATTACACTTCTACGAAAACTTCTAAGCAATTTTGAGATGATCTTTTTTCATTTTGAAAACACATATTGAAGCGCAAAATTGATAAAAACTAATATGTTCGCATATCCTGCCTTATATAAATTCCTAGGACCCGTTTTTTCTTGCCATTATTTATGATTTAACAAAAATACATTTTCATTTAACTAATTGAAATCAAATCTTATTCTAGTCAAATGATATTTTGTCACTGTGCTGTACTTAAGTTTCTAGGAATTATTCTAAATATATTTTGTACATTATATTCTTCACCTTAATATTATATTGTTTTGAAACAGCTTTTAAGATGATGTCCTTACCAGCTATTTATATAAGTAATTGCTTAAATCTTTTGCACGTCGAAATATTATATAATATAAAATAA
>JAGVSQ010001933.1:12080-23966 GCA_022683975.1 Rhyacophila evoluta | reverse complement strand
TATTAAAATATTAAAATCCATTCATTTATACTCGTAGATCTAGATTACTGGGTTCCAAAAATGTAGCAACTGTACCTGTGTCTTGTATCTGATGAAGTAGACTTCTGGTTTTGAGGGTTGTGTTGGTGCCGCAGTGGGAATAATAATATCTGGCTGTTCTTCTGGTTTCTTCACGAGAACGTAGATAAGTGTTTTCTGCTCATCCTGAGGCTGGACAGGAATGATTGGAGCAGTAGGTGTCGGTGGAGTTGGCGCCTTGATGAAAACGATTTTGTAGTGCTTTTGTGGTGGAGGAACTGAGATCTGTTTCCTGTAATAAACATAAAATAAATAAATAAAAACATTGTTCAGCGTAACTCCAAGTATTGTATCGCGGGATATAAATCCCTGGCTTAAAGCCATATATTATATAATAGAGCTTAGAGGGCAATAAAAATGCGCTTATTATGATATTAGCGCAATTTTTGTTGTTTTTGAACAGGTAACTTAGTGTTATCAATACACCATTATCAATACTATAGTGTGATACCTTATTATCAAATCTAACTTCATATTCTGCAAATAGTATCTCTCACTATTTTGATTGTAACAACATTATCAAGACCATTTTATGACACCATTACAGCGGCGTAGCTATCGAGGAGCGGTTGGAGCAGTCTGCCCCAGGCGCACAGATCATGAGAGGCCTAGATTGTTATAAGCGGGCGCAAGTGAAATGTTTGGTAAAGATAAACGATTTTACTTGCTCCAGTGCGCTAAATACGTAGTTGAGCCACTGCACCATTACCAAGATTATGAACTGTAATAGTGGGATAACCGATTGTAGCTGATGAAGAAATTTATGACCTAAAGATTTTTTATAACTGAATATAAATTTAATCGTTGTAAAATGAGGTTCTACCAAGTAACTGCTGATTCAAACAACAACAACATTGACCCCAGGTTATGAATGCTTAAACGTTTCCTTGTTTTCAGCCCTGTGTATTTGGCAAGTAGATAAAAAGTAATCGTATATTTGTAAAATTATACGATTGCAATAATGTACAATTTAGTAGTATTTTAAAAATATGAAATAAATTAAATAAAAGCGATTTTGTAATAACTTTTACAAGCTATAGAAAATCTTCGATCGATGACAGATAACAAAATTATAATCTTATAATGTTGACGGCGTAAACAAATTAATTCAGCTGTTGTGAAATTAAATCAAGACCGTTACAGATTTACGTACTGCAGCAGATAAAAACTAATTTTGTATTCAGAACAAATCTAAACACTTTCCCGCGCTTAATGACCACCAAGGCTTCATGCAATAAAACTCTGTTACGTGAATTTTCTTTTTATGGTATCGCTCACGTATCTTTTCACCTTGCGACGCAACGTCTCATGGATATGAATTAATTATCAGCTGACGCAGCGTCGTCGTAATTGAAGGACAGTAGCGTACATTTATAAATATGTTATAAAAAACAGTTTTAGATACTCAAATATGTCATCATTTCCGTCTGCACGTTACACACGCCCCATATATTTTTTAAACTTAACGCCACCTTTTATCACTGTCTACCAACTCCTCGAAAAGTTTAATAAAACACACGTCGCTTTGACGGATTTTCATAAGAATTTTTAATGATTTTCTATTTTAACATAATCCTTAGTAGTTCTGATATGTATATTACAGAAAACTGTAATAACTGTTAAAACAAGACAGCTTAAAATGTAAATAATGTTACATTTATTTGTATTTGGATCCAGATTATGAACACAAATCATTGACAGCCTACAACCATTCATGTAAACCTTCAAAATACTTAGATTTATCTCACATTGGACAGATGCACTTCCACTACGAAAATACAAACTTTAGTAATTTATTCAAAAAATGTTTTCTCAATACATTACCTTATGATATAATCATCGTCTAATAAATGCCATATTATATTTATAATATTATTTGAAGACCGGAGAAAATATTGATATTCGGTCGGAAATTTTTGTTTTTGTGAAATTGATGCGTCTTTCAAAATATGGACGAAATCAATGATTGGAAAAGTGGTGTTTCGAAATCTCCAACGCAGCATTGGATTTTACTATTTACCTATTGCGCTGTAGCAGACAAACCTACTACAATAATATCGAAGACGTGCACTTCTTTTGTTGAATAAATTTATTGTTTTGAATTCACCGTATTAGCCGACCCTCGATTGTCAACTTCATTGGTTATAAATAAGCAGTCTACACTGAATAATAATTATTTTTGCCACTACTTGGGGAAGAGGCGAAAGTCGCGAATTACGTAACTATTATAGTCATTGCAAGTATTCGTCTGCATTACATTTGCAGAATATTAATGTAATCCATTGGGTTATACTCATTTGTCATTATTTTATTCTGTCAGCGACATGATTCTAATTAACTTGTGACATAACGCATTCGTTGTGTAACGAAATGCTCCCGATTTTGTGACACAGTAGGTCAATAATAATAATATATCGTTAACTTACTATCAAGATTTCATATCTTAAAATTTTACAAAAAAAAAATGAACGCCATTTATTAGCAAATACTTTTGAAAGCCATCATGTGGAAATTGTTCGTAACTCAAATATTCATCTCAATAGGTTAAAACAGGCAATATATAATATTTCTTGGACCACACCGTGAAAATGTATTTAAATGAATATTAAACTATTAGTCTTACATGTGCTTAAATACTATTTAAACGTATTTATGATGGGGAGAAAATATTTAAAATAAAAACCTATCATGTATTTGAAATAGAGCAAATTTTGACTCGACTGATATTTTAAAATAAAAAAAAAATGCATTGGTATTAATCAATATAAATTCTACTGCATCCATCAATTCAAGGCATTTTGACATAACAATATTTTATTTGAACGTGTTATATATTGCATAACACTTTTACAAATATGGAATATTTTGAATTCGATATTTGCTACCCTAACTATCAAGAAAAAAAAATATGTTTAATTTATATGTAATCTACGGCATCGAAAGAGACCTATCTATTGTATCACTTATACTCACATTAGGAGTACAAATGTAGCATCACAGTGTGAAAATTGATTACATCAATCCATGTTGATGATTTATTCCAAGTGGATCGTTTGTCTGCTTATTTTCAAACTCATTGAGCATTCGTGTTTTGCATTTAGAGACACGTCAAAGGCATATAGATTGCAATTACAGGATTCGAAGCCGTGACCCTGCTCAGTAATTCACAAACTAATTCTCGTTCTCTCGTTTTTCAAAGAGACGAAAGATTACACCGAGTTGCCATAACATGCGGATTCATGAATGTTTTATAGAGGTATTCCAATAAAAATTAACAACATTGACGATTTGGTATAAAATAATGTTTTTCTTACCTTGGGGCATAGTATTCTGGCTCTGGGGGTGGTACGTGGACGTACACGTGTTTATGGATAACGGGGGCTTGTGCAGGGGGGCCGTAGACTGGGGCAGGGGGTCCATATCTTGAGGGGGGCTCCGGCCGTGCCATCGCCAGTGACACCGCTACCGCAAATACTACCTGCAAAGAAAATTGAAAATGAAGCATTACATCACCAAAAGTTGTCATTAAGTAACCAGCTAGATACATTTTATTGTATTATACATTATACAACAATGATATTTATATTCGATAACCGTATACAAAACATTGACATAAATAAGTGTAATTATTCTAGCATCCACTAAAGTTTTCTGCACTTCTTAGCCGTTATAAATAGATTACAACTGCATCGCGTCTGGAAATAAATCTCCCGTAGAGGCACAATAAAATTGGTGAACAGTACAATAATTGCATGCATGTAAAGTATTTTTTTATTTCTGTGTTGATAATTTTTTTATTTGTATTAAGAAAACGACTTTATTTTAATGGTAACATTAGTAATTCGATTTTTCTCAGATATTTTACCAAACACCTAGTTAATGAGGCTTTTTTATAACAAGACTTCTTACAGTTATATAAAATTTACTGTTTGTAATAAATAAATAGCCTCCTATTTTGCATTGGACGAAAACCTATTTATTACGTTTTTTCCGATGTCTTATAAATCTCGATCATTCTATGCATCACAATTATTTTCACATCATCCCATGCATAATAATTAATTTTAATTATTATAGTTATATCTGCACTTAATTAATTCTATGTCATCCATCTAATGATATTATCTCACGCTTATTAAAATTATTAAATATACTATGATAGATATATTTCTGTAACAATTAATTGTGGTACAATTTACTAATAAAAACGGTGCTCTCGCTATGAAAAGTGAAGGTGAGAAGCAGAAGAAGATCTGTCTTACATTCATCGACTTACTTTTTAATGTGTTGCATTTTAAAATGTAAACTAATTGTATTGTTTAGCTCTCGTCACAGTATTTTTTTAGTCGTCATTATATTCAATTGTTTTCAATTTTACTTTCAGAGACGCGAATCATTTGCACTAATTGCCAAAAAGTCGTGAGATTTATAAAAACGATTCTTATATGCTTTATAGATTCATACATTTTTAGCAGAATTTTTTTATTTTATAACGAGTGTATTGTATCGTTTATACGAACAAAGGAATTATTTATATGCATTATAGAGATAATTAACCATATTATATATATATAAATATTTTGTCCAAAAATTATATAAAAATAATGAGACCAATTTGAATACATTTTGAATTTTTGTATATTTTTGAAAAGTTTTTGATAGCTGAGCTAGTGTTAAATTGAATTCCGTATTTTTTTGCTAGATTTATTACTTACCAAGTTGCTAACGTGTATCAGTTAAGTCTTAAGCTTGATATTACAACCGACATATTGTAGATAAAAAATATCTCCATATATAGAATTATTCAAATGTAAATAATTTATTTTAAACATTTTATTGTCGAATTAAATTAGTTACTATAACGATCAATATTGTTGGTCGCGATAGTGAAAATCTAATGAATATCGATAACTTCCACCCAAATGAGAACAGCTAAACGGATGTTATATAATATTATAAATTGTTCGAACAAGATGTAGTTAAATCAAATGCTAGTTTTCTTTAGAAAAATGCTTATATTTGTCATTTTCTTTGAAGTAATTTCTTTACGCTTTGAAATTATTTTTTTTGTCAAAATGTATTTTTTTAAATTATGAACGTTTATTTTTATATTTCGTTAAGTTGTCAGCGTGCTAAATAAATAAACAAAATTATAAATTAAAATAAAGATAACTGTTACGGTTTGAAATGAAAACTCTTTACAAAGATAAACAATAGCATGCAGTCTCTATCAATCAATAGAGGAGCAAAATCATAATATAGCACAGACCGCTTTGTTCATAGTAATTAGTACCCGTTGGTAATACAACATCCGCTAATCGTGAAACAACCAACACGAGGAAGTAGTCTACGTCTTCCTTAAACTTTCACTGCATAATATTGCCCTAATCAAACCATCACGAACGATTATTATCATCACTATGTTATTGTATGCGTTCAAAAAATATGGTCTCTCTCATATTATATGGCAACAATTGTATAAATTACATTACACAGCTGGGGTCGTGCAAATAGAAATCGCCCCTATAATTAGTACTTGAAGAAATTTAAATATTATAATTACCATTCATTAACAATACACACACTTTGTTTAAGTGTTGTGTCCGTAATTGTTTTATTATATGTCTGGATATAATTGTCATTGTTACAAAATAGTAAAAATTGCATAACACACGTCTTAAATCTGAAAGGTATAACATAAATATTTGAGAAATTTTTATGTAAGTAATACACCTTGCAAATTATATATGTTAGTTGCCATCTACGGATAAATAATGATATAGTAATGCTTAAATTACAGTGGGTATCTTTATTCTCTACTCGCTGAGAATTCATAAATAAATTGCAGCTTATTGTTAAAACGTTAATGAAATCGTAAATGTGGGAATAAGACATTCAAATTTCTTGCTCTAATTTTGCTAATATTATACATATATTTAAGTTTTTAATTTAAATATTCTTGAATATCAATTGTTTCACGTAGTTTTTGATATACAGTGTCCAGGTTTAAATGTGAATGATTTCAACATAAAAATTGAAAATTATCCATAAATAAAATATAATTTGATCGAATTTATCATACGAATGATGAAGAATCACGTATTTTATGATTAATGTAAATGTAAACAAGACAAAATATTATGAAAATTCACATAGATCATACTGTCGTAATAAGCTAATTCATACAATATTTTTGGATATATTTTTTTATTTTATAATCGACTTGTGAATATTTTTACCGTGATTTTTTTAAAACACGCATTTTTTCTGTTTACAATTAAAAGGTACGATAAATTGACACATTTTTTGTTTTGTTTCATACAATACACTTATCAAGCACAATCATTCATTATACGGATGGGTTTGTAAATACAAAGTATTATAATACATGGCTAATACTGAAATATTTCGAGTGAAAATGGTTTTGCCACAAAAATGTAATTATTGCGTTTAAAGACAGTGATTTTTTTAATCACAATGACAAATGACCAAAAAATCATTAACCGTAACATTTTTTATGAAGTCATTAAAATAAAATTTCCATGAGGAAGTGCAATATTTTATTATTTCTTTTTCTAAATTGAATAACTTGACAGGGGAGCTATTGTTTTTTTTTTAATTTCCATTGCAATAAACAACTTTCGTATCTAAGCAGATCTACGACATTTTCTTTGCGAAATCCTGGCATTATCTTTTAGTCCGTTTCGATTCGTTGATTAGATTGCTAACCATGAGATAACAAATAACATAACATGTAAACTCATAGTACCCACATATGGGTATTTCAATAAGTAGTAGATACACTGAAACAAAAATACTTTCATTAAATACCAACTTTGATAAATCCACAAAATATCATTATGAGAAGCTTATTTTCGAACTTTATTGTGATTTTTTCATTCTAATCAATTTAATTTCACTATTTATACGTGTTCTTCAGGCAAGTATTTAAGTTAGTGTAAAGCAAAAATAAGATAATAAGTTTTAATAAAAAAATATAATAAGTACACATTTCAAAATTATTTAGAAAATAATAAAGATTAAACGAAAGAAGAAAACTATTTTATTTTTGTGTAAAATCAGTTCCATAATTTTTATAAAAAAAAATGACAGATTTTATTTACTCTCATTATTTTGGCTAGTGCCCTCTCTTTGTGATAGTTCAAAAAATTGGCGACCATGTTTATTAAAATTAAATACATCGTAACATAGCCACATCGACGTTAATAAACTATAATGTAAGAATATAAAAGAACACATATTATTTTCGATTATCTATCATTTTAATGAGCACAGTAATGAAGACAGGTGGATAAAGCTAAGCTCTACAACCAGCTAACCTAAAAAGATCCCAAAAAGTTTTGTTTGTAAATTCTCTATCGCTGTTAAGAAATAGTTTATCATTACATTTTTCCCGACCGATACCATACAATCGATATACAATTTAATGATCGATTCGATCGAAAAAGCAGAAGAAGTATAAATATTATCTAAATTACACGACTTTGTACAGATAGTCTCTTCTATAATTATGCAACACATCAGTTTCTCAATAGGGCCAATTAAGTTTTCATATTATTTTTTTTACTCGTGCATGACTTTTTTTAATTTGTCATTTGTTCAAGTTATAATTTATATTTATAATACCGGCAGATATACCAACGTCCAGTAACCTGATGGTCTTTACGAGAAGATTTGCTGAATTGACGAAGTCGTTGATATCTGTCGTTGGCTTGATCAAATGTCAAATTAATTGCTATGTATTGGATAAGTACTAACAGGTGGAGAGAGTTGTCGCTAGATGTCATGACCTACCCGGGGTTGTCGCGTCATAGATAAATATGATTATTAAGTTTATAATACATAAATATTGTAAACAACAATTTCTCGTATAGAGAAACTGATCCATGCGGCCAGCAATATATATATATATATTATTTATAGTCAAGCAAATAACTGTTTTCAGCATTTTCACCATCATATTTGTACGCCGTCAAAATGCTCGATGGCGCAAAATATGGGACCAACGAAGTTTTTTTTACCAAAGAGTTCGACAAAACTCTTATTTTTATATGAAATATATTTATGCATAAAATATTAATTTATAATTTTATATCAAGGCACCTAAGCTAGACGGATTTTGACTATATCCAATAAGTTGGGCAATTAGCTGACAACTCACTATTGTGAATTTGTCAAAAAACATATTCACATTGATTTCCATATGCTCTACTCTCGGAGCGGATATGGTAAATATACAATACCAAATTATATATGTTGTATCCCTGAAATGGTAGCTTATTATGGGTTTATTTAGTCTAACAGAGAGTTTTGGATTTAATTATTTTAGGAAACGATTCGTCTCATTCATGAAACACGCTCGTAAAAATAATATGACATTGATTTCAATATAAACACGACTTTATTGAGGGCAATTTTCTTTACCTACATTTGTTATTCAGAAACATCCTGAAAGTCGAGCATCCATACATTATCATAGCAACGATAATTGTAAAGAAAATACAGAAAGTAAGGTAACCTCCGATGCATGAAATGTTTTTATTTTAAAACGGACGGCTCGTGACGGACTTCCATATTATACTATTATTATTTCCGAGAAAATACACGCAAGACAAAAAAAAAGGAATTAATATTTATAATTGTACAGTATGTATATTGAAGATATTTTTTCTTATGAAACTGTCTTTCAAATATTATTATCTAGCAACATCAGGCTTTACCAATACTGTATCAAAACACATGACAAATAAAATAGGACTTTTAATGTTTCTAATAGATTATAGTACATATTGTTGGCGAACCTCCATTATACGTCATATATAATAAAATATAATGTAAATATATATCAGATTTGTGATTTTTAAATTATATCTCATATGTGTGGTAATTTTTTATGAACAATGATGAGAAAAAATACTGGGAATATTTTGCAGATACATGGATAAATATTTTGTGAAGCATCAATAGCGTCCAATGAATATATAGACATTTCAGAATGGATAAAATTCCACTATTTTGTATTATATTTATGGCAATATAAATATCATAGTATTTATTTACTTATTTTATTTTTTAAATAACCAGTTTTAATATTTTTAAAGACTGTGTATGCTTTCACATAGTACAATTTTTGAGATATTTAAAAAAAATATAATCCATATATTACCGTAAATATTTTTTAAATTTTTGTTTTTTTTTCAGAAAGTTATATCTGAATTGAAATCATTAAATGAGCAAGCATGTAGTTTAAATGAGGAAATATTCCATTTGTGTTTTCAGTTTCTAGAATCCCGTGATTAAAATAATTATTCCAGTATAAAATATGAGATTTGTTTGTAAAGTTCATACATTATTGTTTGATTATATAAACACGCATTTAATTTATAATCTAATAATATTTTCAACGCACTAATATTATCATAGAGAGGCAAGCAATACTTTAATAAATATAGACCGCATAGGCGGTCATATAAATAAACCATCAATCAATATAAACGACTCACGAACACGAAATAGTAAAAAAATGACCATGTCGAAGTCAAGTTCACTATCACTCAAACCGAAAGGCGATTAAACATCTGTTAACTATTATAGATAAGTGTGTTACATTGTATGAACGAATAAATAATATTAATTTTTACATTAATTAGCTCCTGGAGAAATACTGTGAAAAGATTCTGACAAACTATCATAAGATTTATGCACAGTCATTAGACAATACACGATTAAACTAATTATGAATATCTAAGTATGATGATTAATTTAAGCCAATTCATTTAACTACATTCACTCTGAATGAAGAGCATATAAATCTCCACAAAGATTTATCTTCATAAATTATTTTTCAGGAGTATTTGTCAGCAAACTGCTCAACGTATCGAACATATAGTCCTGATTTTTAAGTTGAAAATATTATTTTATTTTTGGAAAATCTTAAGTGGTTTTTGTGTAATTGATTTTTATGTCTAACGACTTACTTTAAGCTGATTATCAACACTTTACGGATTCAAAGCGATATTGTAAAATAAAATATTAATATCGTGTAAAAATTAAGACGTTAGATAATAAATAACTATGCATAACAGTACCTCATAGCTTACATATTTAAAATACAATTTAGTTTGAATTAGTAATCCGTTAAGCACTATCAATATATAGTTTTAATTAATCTATCCACAAGTAATTTTAACAATTATTTACAGTAATGCAATAAAGGGGTATGATTCGACCAGGAAAAGTAATGCACCACGTGCTTATTAAATATTTCATTATTTCAATAATAATAGTAATTACTTTGGGAAAATTTGTCAATGGCTATTTTAAATATTTAACTATCTATCTAAATAAAAAAGTGATAATCTAATATGTTTAAAATAATAAATTACAAAGCGTCAAAAAAATAGCGCTTATGATAGTATTCCTTTTTTAAATTGGTTTAATTAAACAATTTTGAATTTAACGATTCTTTTTGACATGTCAACTCAATAAGCGAAATTCTTTTGAAAGTTGATCCCGAGCAATTATAGTTAGTTGCTTTCAAAAAACGAAAGTGGTATTTCGAGTACAGCGATCGATATATAATAGTATAAACAAAATAAGGATTACATTTTATGGCTTCAATAACAAAATAATCGTTATTGATTAGCCACCAGTATGGTAATCAAAATTATTCTTAGTCACTTTTTTATGCTTCAAGGTGAGTCGGAATAAATTATATCAATGAGTCATATATTATTGTTTTTATTGTTACTCCAGAATCGGGTATGACATTCGTGAGTATTTTCTTTTAGAAAGAAAGAGTGATTTTTACTTTCTATCTTGCGGTAGCACCTGTGACCTGCTCCTAATTGGAAAATGTCTACGCAACCCTTTCCGTATATTATTGACAAGCAAAGAGATTCATAACGTAACTAAAATAAACTGTGAAACAAACTAATAACTGAGATAGCTCATGTTGATTTATGCACATTAATCTGTACAGATTTCCTAGATTATTCATCATACGAAAGAATCCCGTAGATTGCTCCAAATTCATATGTATATTTAGATAAACGACAGTGGTAAAATATATAATTAACAAACTTTGTTAAATTCTTCGTATTGTGGTTTCTTATAGAGAAATTATTTACATTTGTATTATATAAAAAAAGAAAATATAAATGATAATTACTGTAAACATTAAAATGAAATTAGTTAGTGTAGAAGATTACCGTGGATTGTAAAAAAAAAATGATAAACACGATAACTATCAGTTTTCGTTTAACTTCGTTGATATTTTTTTTAGTTTAACATTAAGTAGAATCCTTCCAAGTAAATGAAAGTTGAATGTAATTATCTTTGTCGAGAGATAATCTAATAACGTAAAAAACTTTCAAAAACAATAATTAAATACTTATTAAAAATACAAAACGATTAGGTACTAACTTTCATGGAAGGTTTTTTTATATATAAAATATGTAAAAATTTCACGTGTACGATATTCAATAATAAATCGTTGTTCGGTGATTTCTATTATTAATTCAATATTGAATATAAACTAGTTTTGTGGATGTGGATTGATAAAATTAAAATTTTGTACATTATGTGGTTTTATTAAATACACAATCGCGATACTTTTAATAGTATCTTTTAAAATAATATATGTTGTGGTAAACACAAAATGTTAATCGCATTTCGATGGTTATATAAAATAGTCAAAATATTTATTAAGAATCAAAATCCACTTGCCTTCTGTATGAAAATTTTTAAGGGTTGGTTTGAGCTGAGAACATTAATGCGTGTGCATTT
>JAGVSQ010001932.1:0-26705 GCA_022683975.1 Rhyacophila evoluta | reverse complement strand
AAGCTGTGACAATAATATAATACTGAGATATTGATAAATTGGTTCCGCATAGAATCTTTAGTACAATAAATGAAAAAATATTGGAATATTTAAAGTAGCCCGCAGTTTAAGTGTTAAGCATTTCGACAGACTTCGTGTGATTTGCATCAAATTGTGTTTTACGCACACTCTATTGCAGTCCGACGTCATGGTAAGTTCATTTTTAGGTTAAATAGGAACTTATTCGAAAGGCACTTCATGTTTATCACAGCACAGCATACACAACATACGCGGTAAGAACCAGTAGATATGATTATTAGATAGAGTCCTTCAGATGGATTAAGTAGGACACTTAAAATTTCTGTAGGAATGTGTAAGAAACGTCAAGAGTTACCCAAGTCGGTCCAAGCAGCTGTTGGACTGATCGGGCTATCTGACATGGTTGCCACAAGGGGGAATTCCATTTTTTTTAATACGATGTCATACAAAGATCGTGATGATCTCTCCACATAGTCGTTTGACCAATAAGTCTCTATTTCTCATTACATTGATTTTTAACTTCACCACAACTGAGTGCGTGGCAACCTTAATCTTGGGTAATTTAAATTTACTCCCGAAACATTTCCGTTGAATAAAGTAGATCACTTCTCGATATTTGAGCTCTGGGTTGCGTTTAATAAAGACCAGGTGTACAAATGGGGCATTTGAATTAAGATAGCATATTTTTGTTTAATAATAAACTATATATTTTATAGAAAAAAATCAGGAAGAAATATTTAAAAAATATATTAAATTAACTTCACGTGCGTTTGAGGTAGAACGACTTTGTTAAACTAATATGACTTCAAATCCAATTTACTTCAGTAACAACGAAATCGCAGAATTTTATAATCAAGTTAGTTGAATTTTCTTGTTTTTTTAAGCTATCTTAAATTTGTAGATGCTGACAATTTCCAGGTTGGTACACCTGGGATGGATATTGCATACAATTTATATTTTATTTTCAAAATTTACCTTGACAGCAGCGCACGTATTTACATCTAAACTTTATATAATATATTTTAATATTCTTCTGCTTTTTCAATATTAATATACACCCGATTCTCTTTTTACGTGAGAAATACAGTCCAAAGACTTTGTGAAAAAAAGATGAGGTGCACATGTAAAAATGGTAGATAGCTTCATTCCAACTATTTTATATATAAAATTAATTAATTCTCACGTGACGTATGCATTAGATACACGATATATGTAATATTATATATTAAATAAACATAATTATTGAGTTATTATGTGCCATTACTAGAGAGCAAATGCACTTGTTTAACGTCGTTTTTTTGTGACAATTCATAGTACGTTTTTTCCATGGTTGAATGATTGAAATTTTACCATCTTTTTTCAGTTTATCTACAATATTTTCAAATGCATACAGGATATATTATAATTTTAATGTTGAGATTATACTTTTTGAGGGAATTTTTTTAGATTTTTTTAAAGAACAAACATTAGTGCAAAAAAACATTCGGTTCTTTTTTTTTGGACTGTACGACTCAACAAATATTTCACTGCCTTGAATAATGTGTACTATTAAGCCGAGGGTACGATGGATGCCGTGGCGACAGAGCGAAGGCACCAGAGATGCAAAATAGCTATAAATAGGTGAGTGAGCAAGTGAGAAAATTAGTGTAACGACAACGTGTTGTCGCGCTGCCGAGCCGGCTCTCTTGCTTGCTCACCTATGTATAGCTATTTTGCATCTCTATTCCCATCGCTCTACTATTGTAGCGCCGGCGTCACAATGAATAATTTTGACAGACAATTTAACATTTTAATAATATTAATACGAATTTATTATAGGGTAAACATTAGTTATGACACGGTCAAACAAAGCTATCAATATGTAAAAGATCGTTTTTGTTGTTTTATTTGTCTGCATTATAAATAAATAAACAACATGGAAAGGTTAGATTCACAAATGTAGGCGGATTGACATCTTTTAAGTATTAAAGCAATTGCTGCGAGTTGAATACGTAATGAAGAAGTGATACGGTGGAAGAACAACAAACAAAAACATTAAACTATTTTTGATGTGTAAACCATTTAAGAAATGTAAATGTCAAATTGATTTTAGAATTAGTCAAAATTAATCTAATTCAAATGGCACACTAATAAATGAAAACCAAAATTAATTAAGTAGTGAAAATAGATTGATTATATCATAATAAAAATAAGAATAATGTTTCTTTTAGTTGAATGTGCTTTATTGATTAGCGTAAGGAGGCAGTATCTGCTTATTAGGGATGAATGCAGAATTTGACATAATAGAAAATGACAGCTTGTCTTATAAAAATACGAATTTTATAAATATTAGACAGTTATTTCCTGTTATTAATATTATAAACAGAGAAGCCTTATTTCAATGACCTGGAAATATTTTATTTACAGGATGTATAATATTGAGTTACGAAATAGTAATGTAGCTGCATATTCAACGCCATGTAGCAAGAAAATTGCTGCGCGTTCATACGAAATTATATTGGATGGCAATCTTTAGATTTTTGATCGAGATCATATCGTGCAATGTAACACTTCTTTCTTCATAAAATCATAATTTCTTTTTTTTTAATCGCGTTTAGTTATGTTGTAAGTTTTTAATAGTATCCTTTCTAATATTGTGCCTTACATGGTTCATACGCTTAGATCAACTGCTCGAACTGCTCCACAATAGTTATGCCACTGGTGACAAAGCATGAGATGATTAAGTGTTGCATATTTTTTTAGTGATAAAGATTATTGGAGGTGCCACGTGGTATCTATATGGAGAATTAGAAGATACATAGGTAAATATTTAGTTTTATGTTGGGTAGTAATTGTTTTTAACACCGCGTTTTGTTTTAATTTATCGAGTCATCTCAGTGGTATAATAATTTGTAAAAAATATGTGTGTGGTGAATTGCTGACGACGAATTATATGCGAAGAATTTTCCTAATTAATGTTTAAGCGTGTTGTTAAGTGCTGCATTTTTTCATATACAATCTGTCTTTGATGTATGGCTAAATATTGGTAATACAGAGATGAAAATGCTGAAATGCATACCATGGTACATTTTGAAATAGTCTTCTTCTTCTTCCACACCTACTTCCGAAGTGAAGGATATGAAAATCACATTCCACCTCCAAGAATCTTCGTCTCTACCAGAATTCTTGCCCTCTCAATTCATACCTGAATCCCGTAAATCAGCCGAATACATTATATAGATAGTATTTAGCGGCATTCCAGGATGCCGAGAGCTGGTCGGATTAAAGAATAGGTAAATCAGGTTAAGATTCTCTTGATGAATCCGCAACATGTGGCCAACCTAGTAGCTAGGCATTGCGGTTTCCCTTTCTTCGTGATTAGTGGCTGCACGGTCCGTTATTTAATCTCATTGTTTAAACTTTAAACTAAAGTCACACCATCTTTATCTCCAAAATCCACCACAGTTATCTGTTCTTAGAGGTTAGAATTGCTTTGGGCTTTTGTTGGGGCAATGCTTCACAATCGTCAAACAGCACTGACAAAATGTATGCATACACGGATTTAGTTTTTACACTGTACGGATTTTCCCAGACGTTTTGCATGGAACTAACATATTTGACAATATAAATCCAAAAGTATGTAAATAAATCTAAATTCAAAATCATTTAAAACTGGTAAACTTCCATATGTGAGATCACTGTTAGCAACCCGGGTTTCGCCTTTCGGCATCTTCATGCTATATTATATGTGGGCAGTTAGCAAATGTGTAACATACAGTATGTAATATGTTTGCTCTAATTTAGAAATTAAAATCAATTTCTATCAAGCACCATCGGTCAAAAATATTAATTGTATAAATCTAAATTGTTATCAAAAAAATACATCGATTAAAAAACGTAATAAAATGTGAATTTTGGTATTATTTATGTTTGAAATAGAAGAAGCTTTAAAAAACATATTAAAATAAAACAAAAGAAGCATGTAAAAAATTCAAATGATAACTAATCACGATATAATACATTTTGTTATATTCGTATTTTAAATACTTCAAACCATGAATTTATAATGTTTTAACACGTAAGAAAAAACAAATGTTAATGATTTGAAATGTTTAATAACGTGCTATTAATAAACTTTAACAATATTACATCCACGAGGGTTCCCATGCTTTGTATTAATTTTAATGAGGGAGTCTTCCTTTAAGAAAAATCACTGTTGGCTGACTAAAATGCCTTGAGCGATTATTTCCAAAAGAACGCATAATCTTTATGTCCATTCCGTTTGTTATAAAGCAAATCAAATAAGATTTGATTAAAAACATTCAAACAAAGCCAACCGAGAAGAAGGAATATATATTTTTATAAAGTTTTTCTTTTAAAATTCGATACGTTGTATTTTTAGAGTATAATATGTAGGCCAATTGTATATCCATATTGTCTCAAAAGCTACCGCGCTAGTTCTCGAGTGTTCATCAAAGAATTTATGTTTAAGTCCAAATTATACAAACTCTGCTAGACCAGGGGTCGGCAACCTGCGGCTCTTTGGATATGAGGCTGCGGCTCTTTAGTTCCATACGCAATTTTTTATTTTTATATTATTAAAATCACTTTAGCATTCATAGTTAATCCTCTCAACACAAATAGTAACAAAATCCACATTGAGCCATTTGGAATTGATACTAGACCTCTAGAAATGCAATTGATCGATTAAAAAAGTAAAACTTTGTGGAGTGGAAAATTTACAGAGTTGAAAAGCAATTTGAAAGAGTTGGAGGTCCAGAAATGCATGTACGTAACGCGACAAAAGTGGACAGCCTTAAAAAAAATGTCGCGAGTTTAGGCACTTATATTCGACACATGAAATAGTATTCTAGATTGCTACAGTGAGGTGAAGAAGTTGGCGTTTGGAGTGCTGACTATCTTCGGATCGACATATCCGTGCGAGCAAGCGTTCTCTTGCATGAATATAATTAAAAGTAAAGTAAGAAGCCAATTAACAAATGAAAATTTAGAGCCCCGTTTGAAACTTAAAACAACAAGTTATGTGCCTAATTTATCCAAACTTTCTAAAACCCTGCAAAGCCAACGCTCCCATTGAATTTGTTTGCTCAATTGTTTGTTATTGAAGTACAAGTTAGTGTTGTAAGTAAATGTTTAATTGTTTTAATTTTTTACTTAAATAATAAGTAATTATCTAATAATGCCATATATATATTATCTAATTTGTTGTGAAAAACACTACTTATATATAGATAAATAGATATTTTTTCTTATGAATAAATAGATTAGTTTTTTTTATGAAAAAACTTTATTTATGCGAGTACTATTTATTGTTGGCAAGAAAAAATTTTGTGGCTCTTTACAAACATTGAAATTTTGTAAATTATAATTTTTGGCCCTTCTGACTCAAAAGGTTGCCGACCCCTGCACTGGGTAGTTTTTTTTTTTAATAAATTGCTATTTTCGAGCTGCATCACCAAAAATCCATGCAAAAATCGAATATAATTTATTCCAATTTTATTTCCAAGTCCCATTATCATTTTTTGGAAGTCATCATTTAAATCAGTGCTTCCCAAATTGGGGGCCGCAAAAATATTCAGTACAAAGTACAAATATTCATTCATATGAAATGTATATATTTAAGTCTGTTAAATAATTCCTTTCACGACTACATACATATGCAAAGCAGCATTGTCTTCATTACTTATATTAAAAAATAAGCAAAGGTCATGTCTTTCTACGGAGACTTTGGAAGATGCTTTGCGAGTTAGCATTTCTGACATTGTACCCGATATCGATTTGCTATGTAAAAACATGCGACCTCATCTATCGCATTAAATTATTTCATGCGTGTATAGTTTTTATTTAAAAAAAATGTTTTAAAGCAAGTTCCTATAATTTTGTGGTGAGTATAAATATGTGAATTATAATTGTAATAATTATTGCCAAATAAATCTTTAACGATAAAAAAAAAATTTGGGGGGGGGAATTAATTCTTTTAGATTTAGGGGGCCGTGTCATGAAAGTAATTAGGAAGCACTGATTTAAATCAGTAAAATATTTCCAATTAGAATTTTTCAAAGCACTTTTTAAGATTTTTAACGCTACAAAACGGTAAAATTATATATCAAAATATTATACCAAAATTGATAAAAATAGATGCTAAAAATAAGTGTCTAATCATTACTTAATCTAACTATTACTGTATTATATTTGCACTAAAACATAAGGAAATTTTAAGAGATCTTCATAGACATTTACAAATCATATAGTTTTATTAAATCTAACGCCCTGGTACATCCATGCTCTGGGAATATTTTTGTTTGGATGAAGCGTTTTATCTACACTTGCGGAGATATTAAGATGTACTTGATTTCTTTTCTACCACTTGCAACGTCTCCACACCTGTCAAGTGGGGTTATACAGATGTACGATATTATTATTTCAATTAAGTGACATATTCTTTATCCCCGTCCACTTTATAAGTGAAGCACACAGATAACACATTTTTAAGAATCTGTCACTGGTTAGTAGGTTTGGTTTCCTAGATCGTTCCGGCTCTACCTTACACGTTCTATAGATAATATTTGGAGATTTCTAAGGCGCTTAAATCTGGCTGGCTTGAAGAATAAGCAGTTCAGACCAACAATTACTCGACACATCCACAACATATGACTGAGTCATGTTCAGAATCTAGATGAATTTTTACCAAGGGCGGTAAGAATAGGGGTGGACAAAATTAAAACACGATATATTATTTCATTTGTATTAAATTTATTTTTTCTTTAAATTTAAAAACATTCCAGCAGGCCCAAAAACTTATTCTAGAGGATTTCACAGAAATCCATTCAAACCAATATTTACAGTAGATAAAATATTGTTTTTCAATTTGTAATATTTCTCTCCGATTATATACATATTAAGATAATTTAGCGGTTAAAAAACATGGTTTGATTGACATAGAAATTTCACTGGGTGTATTTAGTATGCTTATCAAATGGTATCACCACAATTCTGAATTATGTGAATTCTTTTTAGAAGTATAAATAAATATTGTACATTTGTAGCAGTAATATTGAAAGGTAAACAGTACCTAACTGAGTGAAGGTGTCTATATACACCTTTTATGATGAGTGTCAGCGGATTCAAATACAAGTTGATAAAAAACAAGTTTTTTACTCCTGCCAGCGGGATTAAAACCTGAAACCCTTATATCACATTTACCTCTGATTTACCACAGGCGGTATATAAATATTACAATGATATTAATTTAATGATCGAGTGATGCCTTAAATTACTTATACTGCAAATAAATAAATGGTGTCTCAATCAGTTTAAACAGAAAGGTCGTCAGCTCAACTATTTCCCCGTTAAGAATAATTGTCTCAGAGCTCTTGTTTATTATACTTTGTGTTGTAGAAATTTGAATACATCTTTTTTTATATCCATCTCCTATAGTGGAGCATAGCAACAAGTTACCTTCATGCTTGACAGCTTTGACTTGTATCTTCCTGTATAAGACTTGGGGATCACGAGTGAATGTCAATCATTAAGTTTAAATATAATATCTACAATGATTAGTTGACAACAAGTACTCTTAGACTGTGAACATACGGTCAATCAGGATACAACCGTTTTGCATAAATAATTGCCACACAAACCATGTCACCGCATTCACAAAATAGTTTAAAACTTTAACAATGATGTTACAAATACTATTTGCCGTACCTCTGTTCGCATTTACCGTAGCATCGTAAAATATGTACAAATTTCTCTACACTAATATTACGGTGCGTGCTTAAATTAAGGAATTCTGTTAATCTTATATGCCAAGGTAAGAATCCATTAGTGCGGCATATCTTACCACAAACAATGGCTAAATTTGGCTCCGGAACTGACGGGAGAACATCACTCAATCTGCTGTTTATATAATCCACATTTATAGAGCTATGGTCCAAATAACCTTTCTTTGCCTCCGTGCACATACTTTGAATAAGGGTTATTATTTTATGTTTGCCATCTTCTTTAGTTACAAGATTTACAGTTATATTGTGTTTAGTACCATTTTTATAGCCGTTTAAATCTGGAAAATTCGTCCATTTTATGTGTCCTGGAACATTAATTTTGAGCTTCTCAACGGCTGCAAATAATTTATCTTCATTCTTATTTAATGAACCTGAAATAAGAGAAAAAAAACAAATATAACCTCACTTATATAACAGTAAAAAAAAAAAACTAGCCATAAACCAATTCATAAAAGGACTACTTCACAGTAAAAAGCCTCATCTAATTAATGTATCTGTAGCAAGTAGTCATGGCATACTAAAAACTGAGGAATGGGAAGGAGACCATAGAAATTAGAAAAATTATCAGTATTTCTTGGAGACGGGTAAGTTCAACAAGTAAGTTGGTTTGTAATACTGATGGTGATGAATTTTTCCCAATATACCCTACTTCACATTGCTTATGCCACGCGCTGGCAGCATAACTCATATAAATATGGTATCATAAGCAATTTTAAGTGCTCTATATCGAAGACCCCAACTACTACCAGTATGACGCGAGATGCAGTTAAAGGCATTTGATGCTTTACTCACCGCTGTTATTGCAAGACCAGCAAAATTTGCACTAGTGATGACTGGAATGGATGAGTCAAAATGATTATTTTATGTTAATCTTGACATGTATGCGCCGTACGGTTAAGGAATTTTTTAACAAATAATTTGTACTATGATTTTGACTCGTCTTAAAAAAATAATGATGTCAAATAAGAAATGACAAAAAATATAATACTTAGTAATAATAAGAGAGTTTTGGTATGAAAACAAGTTTGAATATTAGCCTTGTTACAATGATTAATAATGTAAAGTTATTAGATTTTGTACTTGCAAACTCTTAAATAATACTCAGTTAGTGTTATCAAGCATTATTAGGTCAGATAAATATAATACAACTTTGATTCAAAGTATCCAATATGATACAACATAAAAATCATTTTAATATGAATATATCTAAGAATAGACAAAAGTGTTTTAAATTGATGAAAATGATTTCACAGGATTTTCTATTATGGTTAATAATATGTTCTCTCTACAAATACAAAATCTTTTGTTAAGCTTGAATTGAAATATGTATTATTATTATTATAAAAATTTAATAATTTAGTATGATGTTGATTGATATATAAGTGATAAAAAAAATACGAAAGAAGACATTTTATCTACACAGAATGGTGATAAGAAATGGTCTGTAAGCGGTGTAAGATATTTAAAAATGAATTGAATAGATCTCTCAAAGATCTCTGCCCCAGGATTTTTCCGAAAATGCTTTTTATAGCAAAGCTGTCTTTTGGTAATCTATAAATAATTGATACTATCTACTAAGGGCAATTGATAAATTAATCTGAATCTCTCTGAAATGGGAAATGCAGGTGCATATCTCATAGTTGCATATCTACATGTTTTTCACATTTATTTAGATGCACAATTTGAGACCAATAGCTGAAGAACACCTCGACTATGTAAATCTCCATTTAAATTAAATCCGATTTCACTACAGATATAATATGTATTTTTAAAAAGAGATAAGAAAATCAGTAGTGCCTGATTACTTATCATTTTACATACACCTTGTTAGTCAGTGATAATTTCTGAAGTTACTTCTAATAATGTTAGTAGTGAGGAATATAACTGTATTGCTTTCAGTTTTAAATTTATTGCACTTATAATGTTTGACGAATGTTGATGATTTCGATAAAAAAGTTTTTATTTATTACATTGATTGTTTATAAATATTGTGTTATGCACATGATCCATACAGTCAAGTCCCATAAAGACCAAACTCGTGGGACCACCCATTTTGTTTCATTATACTGAAATTGGATTATAAAGGAATGTAATATAGGTATATACTTTTCGGGTTCACCATGGCGTTAGTTATACTGGAAATTTTGTTATTTCAGTATTCACTATAGTGGGGAATTTGACTCTAATACCTTTCTATAGGTTAATAAGCTAAACTTGTATATGATGGATGGATAACATCAAGTTGGATTTAAAGATGTTACGATAACCAAAAAAATATAGACATTCTGAAACTTTTGAAATTATTTATCATTAGAAAACACTTATAGACCAAAATAACATAAATGGTAAACACTAACAGCTGTTTTGACTGCGGTACATTTTCTTCTATATATTTTTTTCAGGGTACAAGGTACTGTTGCAAGACAGTGGTTGAATATTTTGTCTAGTAACAGAAATGTAAAATTATATCAATATTTGGAAAAAATGTTATAACTTGAATGTTTTGAATACTGTCACATAAATATAAAACTTTTGTGAAATACTAATCTCATTGAAATGATTTAATGATATCTTGGCTTATATAAAACTATTAATCATAAAATAATGAATGTTCTAATTGTAGTTTGTTCAATTACAGTTAGCGAATTATTTGTGTAAATTTATTAAAAATTGTGTAATAGTATTGTTCATTGATAGTAAATGCGTATATGAATATACTGCGGACAGATACAAGTGAATTTTTTAACAAGGAAAACAGGTGCATGTTTGAGGGCGAATAATATACGACATCCGTCTTATTTTCGCAAGTAGACTTACCTGTCTTATCATAAAAGCTAAAGTACGATATCCCGGCGGCCAAGCTCCAAATAAGAATCTTGGCCAAGTCCGAATAGGAAGCGTCATCTTCGTCTAATATTAGCGCTATATGTTGCGGTACTTTCAGTACACATTTTGTGGTACGATAAACGTATTCAACACTGTCTTTCGTGTCTTTGCACCGTTTGATTTCTGCGATTTTCAAATTGCAGTACTCCCACAGGACACTTAAAATTTCTATAATTCTATATGAAACATGTACAAGCAACCACAGACATGTACGGATAAACTTGGACAGCATTTTGTCCGGATTTATACTTTACATGAAACATAATAACGTCCTGCTTGACAGGAAAAACATTTAAATTCGGCGAATGGTCCGAGAAGGACCTAGCTGACACAGAACTGTCACACGTTTTGAGATTCACGCAGCGCCAATCACGAGCTAGGTGGTGGCATTGATGTTGCCACAACTATTTACTTTACGCTACAGCGATAAGTGAAAAAATTTGAAGTCGATTATAATATTAAAAAATACTGATAACAATAATTATAATGCATTCACAGAAATTCACAATAACTGAAGTAAGAAATATTTCATATTTGATATGTATTCACATTTTTAAATGTAATGAGATTACAAAATGTTTAATATTTTATTATGTTTTTGCAAATTGTTTTTATAAAAATATAATCTAATCGAACATAAGATCCAGTATTATACAGCATAGCACCTAAATAGCTCAGATCTTAAATTATGGATTTATTTTCTGACTTTCTCAGTCAACTTACTGTAATATTCAAGTTTCATAGACAAGAAAACTTTTCACCATCTATGGTCACGCTCAAATAGCAAAATTTATATCCGCTTCCTTTCTTTGGCGTATCGTGTACGTAGAGGTTAGTGACAGCCATCAAATTTCAGAATTTTTTTTCTAATTATATTAAAACCCAGTGAAAGTAGGTACGTATCTATTATTTGTTCAATCTAAATTAGAAGTGACTGATTCAACTGTATATACTGTGCTCTACCTTAAGTGTTCCAATGAATAATTTGTGACAAAGTTGTTTAGCCATGCTGTCAACTGACTTTTCGCATGTGTTTTTAGGTTCCACAATGCAGTTGCACATTCGCGGTCAGTCGACCCATGTCGTCGAAGCCCGAGAGGATGAAACTATCGCTCAAATCAAAGTAAGTTTGGATGTTTCACATTCTATTTTCGACTTGCAAATTTTATCACTTAAATATCCGGTTATGCCGTGCTTATATGCCGCTACATCTATTCTTGTACCCTGTTCAGCTTTTAATTACTTCGCAATCGTCATCAATAGCTGATTTCGAAGGAAAAGTAATTACAATAATTTCAATCAAAGCCAAAACTCTTGCTTTCAAAGTTCTGTGATATGTTTTTTTTTGGTAATATGCGTCGACATGTTATCGTTTCCCCGTAACTCGAGGGTGAATAGGCCGGTATCTAATTGCCATTCGAGCTATTTAGTATCGATGATAAGGTTGATGGAGTGCTTGAAAGGATATATAATTTGTGGAGGATGTTGTGATTATCCTCTGTCAACGAAATTTCCGTGTTATTCAAATCCATTAAGAAACCAAATTGTGCCATACGCATAATCATGGGCCACTTGAAGTGTCTAATTATGCAAGTGTATGTGTGAACAGTGCTGTCAAGTTTTGTGACTAACTCAATTATCTTGCTAAAATACACCTTTAACAGAAAATGTTTAAGCTACTGTAATATTGGGCTCATCGCTTCAGGAAACAGATTGTATGAAAAAATTGGCCACAGAATGAGAAATAATAATGATTTTTATATAGAGGTTCGAAGTTAACATGCTTTCTCTACTGTGCCGATAACCACAGTGCTGGACCCCAAATGTCCAGTTAAAAATGTATGTTGGAAATTTAGATTATGCAAAATCTGCTAGATCACTTATTGTTAATAGGTTTAAAAACCATTTTATTACATTTGCAAGAAATTAAAAAATAACAATAGAAACAAAGAGGTGACATCCCAAGGAAAATGTGCTTCTTCAAAATATGGAGCTATAGTGTATAGCCGCTAAGAATGCTTCCTCTACCTCCCTGAGAAACACATACCAACATGATTACATTTAATATTTCTGTTTATATTGATCAATATTTTTTTTGTGAGACATTGTAATCAATGTATTAAGAAAAATTGAATAAAATATAGTAATGGTCACTCACTACCTTACAGGGCAGTGGGGGTTAATGAAACTAAAAAAATATTATTAAAATTCATGCCAAGTAACCCGCTTCATAGTGTATAATTTCAATTATTTTTCAGATTGATCAGTTTCCAATGAGTGCTTTCACATGATAGTTTTATTGAATGTTTATATAGTTCACAGTATAATGGTGTTTTTCTGTATACAGGAGCGTGTTGCGGCGTTAGCAGAGGCATCAGCGTCAGATTTATGTCTGTCATGTATGGGAGCGCCCCTCAATGATGAGGTCCTTGTCTCAGCTCTGGGATCCATCGAATTAGACTTAACCGTCCCACTTCTGGGAGGCAAAGTTCACGGTTCTCTTGCTCGTGCCGGTAAGATTTCATCATCTGTTACAGTGAACTCCGCCTAAATGATATTTTTTAGGATTTTTATTTAAATACCGTCTAGCTGAGATATAGTGATGACCGAGGAACTAACACAATTGATACATCTTTTATGATGCGCAATGCGAGCTGAGAAGTTAGCATGCGTGCCTCGCATCTGGGAATGCAGGTTTGATTGTCACATTGCTGGATTTTTATAAATCTGAATATGGATGCCCATTGCGCTGAAGAATTAATTGTCTTGATAACCAATTTTTTTGAAAAATAATCCTGTCTGTCAGGACATGTCACTACTTTCGAGCGAATGTGGTAAAAAAAATGTGTGATGGTATTTCCTTCATTCATTTTACATAAACCTGAAAACCGAAAGATAAATTGCACATAAAAGGTGTGATTATTAAACTATGGATATTAAACTTAAATGCAACCCAATGTTAATTCCAATACCACAAAGAAGTGTTTTACCGTGTAAAACAAGTTATGGTTAATTTAAGTAATAATTTGATGATTTGTTTGTTGATGTTGCCAGTTGAATCATTAATGCAATATCATTCATTACAAGCCTCAAGGGTGGTGTCCTTGTATCTATTGTCTGTCTTCGGCCTTGTCAGTCAATGTTTTGTGACCAGTGCTCTTTGTTTCAATGTAGGAGAAAATATATGTAGGAAATCACAGCATTTTGTAGGATTCTAGTTATTGTTATGTTTTCCTCTTATTTCTGAGTATTGTAGCAACCAACCAGCTGTCATTACATTAATTATTTGGAATGACTTCCTAGATCGTTGCTTATATTAATTTGCAAACATTGTTTGAGGTGTTGTCAGTCTTATCTGTCTGCATTAAGTTTGTTTGGCACATTTCAGTTTATTTTAATCACTATATGCGACTAAGTTGATTTATATAACTAAATATCTTACGAGTGTACCTATTTCAGGGGAGAACATTATCATAGAAGTTGTGACTGTAAAATGGTGGCATTACAGGCCAAATCTCTTTAGTGAAGTTCGTGGGACTGTAGGAAATATTTTATTATGTTTATTTTGAATGAATGTTATTCAGTTCAGCAAAAAATATTTGCTCTAGAAATTTCAGTATTTGCTATAAAGACACTTGTTCTTTACATGTCAACCTCTCCCAATTTATGCTGTAAATTTAGCAATATCAGTTATTTAAATCATATGTAGTTCAAAAGGCATCGATTGTAATCTAATGAATTGATAAAAGTTTGGTTTTCATTAATTACATCATGAGTTTTTATTCATTCTTTGTTATTTATTTTTCAGGTAAAGTAAAAGGCCAGACACCCAAAGTAGAAAAACAGCAAAAGAAAAAGAAGAAGACCGGCCGTGCAAAGAGGCGTATCCAATATAACAGGAGGTGAAATATTTTTCAATTTATTCCTTTCATTCGTAGACATTCCTTATATTTTTGTGATGGATTTCGATTGATATTATACTTTTTTTTAACACCATGTTTGCTCCCAAAGTGGAGCATTTGGATCCACACAGTGTGAAGAAATCCACTCCGAAAGTGGAGTATATGGATCTCCGCAATGTGAAAACGTCTTGACAGATTATTTTTCACGAAATTATTGTCAGACAATTACTTAACCCAATGGGCATCCATTCCTGCATTTTCAGATTTTTTTAAAAATCCGACTAGATGGGGAATTGAACCCGCATTCCCTGGATTGTTAGGCGTGCACGCTACCAACTATGCTAACTGAAGAATTTAGTTTATATGTATTGTGTAAAATTACAATAAAATTAATATATTTTTTTATTACCATGCTGGATTCATATATGGAGTATATCAATCTTCTCATTGTTAAGACCTATTTGACAGATTTTTCCTTTACTTTTAAGTTAAAACTAGATTTTTTAAAATCAAATGAGGCAGGATAGGATTTCAAATAAATGTTTATTGTAAAATTAAAGTGTTTACGTTGAGTATTTATTTAATATTATATATTTTAGTTTTATCTATAATATAGTAAGTACATGTCTATAATTTACTCATGGAGTAAAATATTTAGATCTGATCTATTTTCTTGAACCGATTGTCTGATATGATTGTTTTTGTTTCAGGTTCGTAAACTTCGTGCAGATGTTCGGCAGACGTCGTGGACCTAATGCTAACTCATAAATTAATTTGTCGTCTTTTTCTTTTGACATCCTGGCCATTTTTTGGCTTGATTTGTAATATACAGAAAATGTAATAAAAGAGATTGCAACCCAAAATAATCTTTTATTATCATTTCTATTGCGCGGTTCTTTGTGTTATGTTTTGCTTCAACGACACCCTTGCAGTGTAGATAATTTTTTTATACTGATTGGTCTATATTCTGTAATGCACAATAAAAAAACGTTGATTTTTACGTAGGTGACCAGCAACATTTGGTTTGGAGTGATTCTCAAGCACATTTGTTTATCTAAATGGCCATCGAGGCAGGTCTCAATTTCGATTCTGATGAAGAGTTAGTGGATGCTGCAATAGAAAATTTAAGCCTGTCCGGTGAAGATAATATTATGTGTATGACTATTTGTTTCATTAGTTCTATCACTGCTACAACAAGTAAACTGCCAACTATAATAACATTTTGTGGCGAAAAACAAATATTGTTGTAGATGAAGAATAGCTGGAATTTGAAAGTGATTTATCTTTGCCATTAAATATTATCGATTTGGATACCCCATATCATTTTTTAAATTTTCTCTATCAAAGGATTTACTTGAGACAATAGTGCATCAAATTTATACTTGATACATTATATATAATCTAAACAGAAGTATCCGTCAAGATGTATTAACATTACTGAGACTGACGTCCAACAGTTCATTGACATTACATTATATATGTCGCTGATAAAAGTGCCCAACACTTACTTACACATACTGGACGGATGAGTTGCGCTTTGACCAAATTACACCTGTGATGAATGTCAACAAATT
Organism: Rhyacophila evoluta; assembly: GCA_022683975.1. Classification (NCBI taxonomy): domain Eukaryota; kingdom Metazoa; phylum Arthropoda; class Insecta; order Trichoptera; family Rhyacophilidae; genus Rhyacophila; species Rhyacophila evoluta. Next base: position 10,541 of record JAGVSQ010001932.1, on the reverse strand, counting down.
TGAAGCAATTGGGCGTTTTATTAATTTTAACAACAATATGCACGTCACACATAATCATCTGGACGATGATAGATTACTTGAAATAAGGCCGCTAATAAAAAAATAATTAATTCTAGCTGTGAACCAAGGGAGAAATATTTGTATGTGGATGAACAGATGTGCTACTACATTATGCCAATGAAACCCTGCGACTGGTGATTTAAATTATTTGTTATCAGCCTTAATAGGGTTCGCCTTTAATTTTGAAATGAAATCTGTCCAGGAAAATTCAATCCCAAGATTGTTTGATGAGCCAGACAATGAAATTGTTGTACGTTTATGTTGAATTGTGGAAAAACATTTAAAACAGAATTTATTTCGACAACCACAACTCTTAGTTGCTGTACTTGCTTAGGAGTGAGTACAACATGGAAACAAAATGATGCCAAAAATATACTATGTTTTTCTAATTTGGCGCAATGTCTCGAGTTGAATTGAAAAATATTTATTGACTCCTAGTATCAATGAATCAATCGTGTATGGACACAGAAAAATGCATGTGTTGTTTATAAATATTTTTTAATGAATAAAGGAAGACTTAATATATTGCATTTAATAAATTTCTACACAAATGAAGTTATAATATTTATTATAAACATTTGATATATTTGGTACTCATGATTTTTAATATAGATATATTGAAGCAATTAAAATTGATAAAAAATATTCACTATAAATGTACCAATGTAAGTCTTCCATTGAATATTTAGAATAAAGCTCACAATTATTCAAAAACTGCAGTAAGAGCTGTCCATCATTACTAAGCAGCATCTCTATTTAAGAGAAAACTTATATTTTTACGTTTGAAGCATTTGTAATATAATAAATTAAAAAGCAGGCATATATTTAAACCGTTTTTTTTTCAAGATGGTACAGTGGAAACCCCATGAAAACGCTTAATATGAAAAATCAGTCGGTATGAAATAATACTGCCGTACTGACAAAATCCATCTAATTACATATATATATTTTCTGTGAACATGAAAAAAAATCATCTAGTGTGAAAAAAATTTGTTCCTGGAACGAACAGGATGTATTGGGAGCCGTGTCATTACTGATGTTTTTAGACCTGCAATTTCTTGGTATGCGAAATGAAAACTTAAAATTCTAAATTATTTAAAATCAAGCACCATCAGTCGAAAATATTAATTGAAAACTTAAAAGTTTTTGAATTTTAATTAGTAAAATTTATTTACCATTTGCAGCTGCGTCAGTATTACCCAGAAGATAGCCTTTTTTCACAAGAAATACAATTTTTTTTTAACATGAAATTCATTTAGCGTGAAAAATATATATTTATAAATAAGAGGTTTCCACTGTAATATTATCACGGTTTGTGTGTTATAAAAAAAAATCACCATTACTGTAAATATGGCTGTTCATATGAACAAGGTAATTACTAAACTTTTTTTGTGTTATTTTTGGAATCTTGATTAAGTTAGATGACATTTCTTCGAATATACTTACATATCTGCAGACATAAAAAACATAACTCAAATATTTTATAGTAGACTGTTGAATTAATTTATTATCAAACTAAAATGCACAGAATGCGAACTAAGATATGGAACTGCATAAAAAACAAACAAAAACTGCATAATTACCTAATCACAGATTCCTTTCAGTGGTTTGTTTACTACAAATATTAATTTTGTTACACAATATATTGGATTCGATACAACCAATAATATTAATCAACCAAAACCATCTGATAAAATGTAAAAGAACCTCTTTGATATTTTTCCAAATAACATAAATTATCTTATTATAGTCAAATCCCGTTAAATAACGAATAACGAAATAACTAAATTTCCAGTATAACAATCATTATAGCGGACCAAAAAAAGGAAATACCCATGTTTCATTCCTTTATAATAAAATTTCTGTATAACATAACAAAAGGGGTGGTCCCATGAGTTTCGTTATAACGGGATTTGACTCTGTCACAATTATATTGGATTCGATACAATCAATAAACCATCTGACAAAATATTATAAAAAAACCTTTCATTGTTATTTTTCGAATAACATTTATGTTGAAAAAATGTCTTCATTATCTTTTCGCATTCTCAAAAGTATATTTATATATATATTGATTATGGTGTCATCTGTTTTAGGAGTATAATATGAATGATTTCCAAAAAATATTTTTTTACTTAATTAACGTTGGTCCATATCCAAAATATATACAATACATTAGCAAATTAATATACGATTTGATAATGATAGGCTTTAATATTTATTGCAAAATAGTGTACATATTACTTTATTAGATGCTTTCATGAAAGTACAGAGAAGATTTAATATTATTAATTTCTACTGCAAACACAAAGTATACGTAGGTTGTATATATTCTGATAAAGTCATCATTTTCAACTCGTGGTTGGGTTAGACTAATTTCAATAAAATACTGCCACATAGATTCATGTATCATTTTCTCAATTTCATTTGTACTGATATTCAAATCAAGCTTTCTCCATATATTATATCACGCTGTTTTCGGCAAAAGATTGTTGGCGATTTTGGTTTTTTTTAAATTAAATCAGTTCAAAATAGATACCTGCATGGACTGACAAATATAGTGGCTATAGCAATTGGGTTGAGTGTTTGACTACCAATTCTTGTGAAAAAACAAACTGTAAATAAGTTTTCATATATACTACATTTCCTGGAGTGGACAATCTTCAGAATGTAATCAGAACATTTTGGGCTTCAACGATATTGTTTGAATATGTGGAGAAAACTGAATGTTGAAGATAACGATTTACTGTTTAAAAAGGTTTTCTTTTGTGTTTTGAAATCAATATATCTAAGTGAACAGTTTTTTCTCACTTGTGAGGTTATAATCTATTTGAGAATGAGCAGTCAATATTTCAAATGATTTCATTGCAGTTAGATCAATCTAAACCAGCCACAAGTAAGAGCTTTTTCTTTATAATATCTAAAAGAATAATTAATTTCATAGTGATGACTAGCGAAGATGGAATGTTTAACATAGATCACCGATTCACTATTTACAATAATTATAATATTATATATTATTTATTTAATAATTTTCTATTGATATTTGACAATTTGTTGCGTTTGGCAATAAAATAAAACTATTAATTAATATTATGATAAAATTTCATTTCTAGTTAGTAATATTATATAAGAATGGCAGTAACAATAATAATAATACTTAAATAACCTAAATGAAGTGATTATGACTAGAATTTAATAGATTTTTAATCTAATTTATCTTATTTTTTGGTAATAATATATTTATACCTAAAGATGTTTACAATATAGTAATGCTTAAAAATGTATTTGATATTTATTTCTTAACATTATGAAATTAAACAATTTGTTTTAGCATTTTTCTTATACCTTCTAACTTATAAAATTACACATCTTCGTATATATAATACTACACTAATTCGCATTTTATTTTAGGTTTTAAATCAATGACTAAATCAGAAAAAACAAAACATTGGATTTTTTTTATATTAAGAAAAGTAATTGAGAGAATAATCTATTTCAATTGTAATATTTTATAAGCATAGCTGTCCAAATATTTATTGCTAATGCCGTTATTATATATATAATGATGTATAATTTGATTTCATATTTCAGTAAGTGTGGGGAAAAATTCGATTGACTGTGACCCTGTACTAAAATTAATGAACATAGAAAATAAATATTAACTTAGAATTAAATATCTTATTTCATATTCAACACTAAATTTAGACTAATGTATCACTTTTTAAGTGTCAACTGTACCAATCGAGGGTTTTATAAAAATATGATAGTTTGTGCTTTTATAAACATACTTTATGTGCTATTTTAAAAACAATTTCCAATTGAATATATCTACATGTATATGAAGTATGACTTAAGTATAATAATGCATAACATGTAATCATATCTTTGGCTTGAATATAAACTATTTCAAAAAGAATGAGTTTAATAAAAATTATACGAGTATGTTATTTTTTTAAGGTGGCATCATGATCCAGTCAGGTCCATGGCCCACTACATAACTATCCTTTAATAATTTATATCCAGAGTTTTCACTGGAGTTTCACTCTTTCTTATTTGTTACGATACTCTCGAGATAATTGTTTATCTTGGTCTTAAAACCAGTGTAATAAATTTTTTAAACTAATATTTTCTTGTTTTACTGCCACATAATCTATATTTTTTTTATGACACTCCTAATTTTGGCTTTTAGCAAATTTTTTGTATTCTATGACTTAGAATAAGCTATAACCATTCAAGTTAAATGTTAATTTCTTTTTTTTTGGTGATATGCATTTTTGAGAAGTTGAAAAAGTTGTATTAAATGAGTCTGTTATATTCTTAGCAATATTAAGCTTATATTTTTATTTCATATACAAATCTGACAAGTCACATTATAATTATATAATAATTACATTCATATAATCTCACTTTGAGATCAACTCAAATTTTTGATTAACGCGTTCGCTGCTAAAGACGCCCTTGGGGCGTCAATACACCATACTAATACATACATGTCGCAGCGAATGTGTTAATGAAGAGATTTTGAAATAAAACTTCTTTTGCAAGCAGAGCAAAAATGGTCAAATGATAAGCAGCTATTGGTTGTCCTGCATCCTATTTTAGTTATTACCAACCAATAATTTCCCTTTTAAGCTTTGAGCAGTTATATACATTCTGATATAAATTAATTTTCGTTTAGGTTTAATTATAAATGATAATTATGTAATGTTAATATTAATATTTTGTATCAATATAAATGTTTTTTTCACATTAATTCATGTTATTTGGATAATATATTTTATATTAATTTATAATATAACATTTACATGATAAATTTGCAATTGTATAATATACAGATATCATTTATACAATAATAATATAAGATTCTTTCGCTGAGAACTCTATTTCCCTTAAATCGTCCTGAGAAGTTTTGCTTCCACTTCAATCTACTCAATTTTTATTGAGTTTTCATCCGTGTTTATTAGTACTTACTAATCAATTTATATACAATACGAGATAGTATTCAATATTTATGTTATGGATTATAAAAATTAATTCTTCTTTACTTAAAATAATAATTTCACAACTTTGTTGTCAACCAAATAAATGGTTCTATTTAATAATTATTATTCTATTTTATAGTTAATTGATACATTTTGAATCACAGTGGCAATAATATTCGCTCAAGTATAACTATTTTATATTATCATTAAAATAGATATATGATAACTCTTATTTATAAGGGTTAAATGTTGTGCAAATAGAGAGCAAATAGTCGTATGATAATATGAAAATGATAGGTACTTATATTATGACAGTTGAGAGCATTATTCTTTATTGTGTGTGACAGTGAAACATAGTAACAATAATATTTAAAACTGTATTTACAATAGACATAAGTCTAAAAAAAAATGGTATGATTTAAATATGAGAAAACGATCTAGCTATTTTGATATGTTGACAGCATCACGTTTTATTTGAAGTAATTATTATCCACGAGGCATCAAAGATTCTGAGCTCGTTTTCTATTTAGATGGTGGGTCTTCAGAAAAGTTTCTTGTAAACTTAAATTTCTTTACAAATTGATGGCTTAATCTGCAAACTAGCCAACTTGTATAAAATTTTTAAGAGCAACAAAAATCTTTGGTGAATGTGTATGTTGGTGCATGGAATTGGCCAGCCTCCGCGGGTGATTTTACATAATTTTGTGCATTCTGTGTGTAATATGAAAATTAATGCTGAAAAAAATGGCGACAAAATCGGTTTTTAGACCATGTTTAGAATAGTTAGCTGGTTTGTAAATTAAGCGATCAAAATGTGATTAATTAAGATACTTGAAGTATAATTTTTAGATGATTCAGTCAAATGAATTTTTATATTGTATTACAATACATGCAAATAATAATGAGCCTATAAATATGAAAGCGCTGTAGCCGTAAAAATTATTCATTCATCTTTTCTATCAATAATTGTCAATGATTCAGGAATTATTTTCCTATGTCCTGAATTATCGCTCGCACATAATCCATTACCACGAATAATTCTCCCACTGGGATCTGTTTGTCCAAGAGTAATTGTTATACTCCTGATCTGCGTCAGATCCTCGTCACTGAGAGAGCATTCAGAAACACTCTCTTCTCTAATTCTCGCTCTCGGCTGCAGCGGTGGAGTCGATGTATGCTTTGCTCTCAACAACACTGCGTTAGGCGACATGGTGTTCGGACTTTTGACACAACCATGATTATCAGAACCACAACAATTATCTGGAACTTTACAGTTTTTAATATTTTTACAACATTTACCATTTGGACTTGAAACTTTGCAATTTGTGAGGCTGGTGTTACTCATTTTACGATTGTTTTTTTTGGGATTATTGGAGCACTTATTGATAGAGTCTGGACTGCAGTTTTGTCCATTTTTACAACATTTGTCACTCGATGTAGGACTGCATTTTTTATTTGACTTACTTATCACACTGTGACTAGGGCTTTTAAGAATTGATCTTTTATCGTTATCTACTATATCATTCATTTCGTTAGATATAAATGAATTATATTTTGTAGCACCATTATTTGTATACGTTTTGCAGGGTCTGCAGTGTTGGTTATTTGAGTTTGGACTGCAGCTCTTGGGTTTTGATTGTTGAGAATCGAGAAGCGCCTTCGGGCTCAACTCTTCCCACATAGCCATTTCTGCGGCTATACAACTCTTCATTGATGGGTTGACAGTCTGTCCTTGGAGAATATACTGCAGTAAATCGTTGCCTGTCTGACACGATAAAGTACGGTGCTCAGGTTTTCTTTTCCGGGGTAAAGTATCATCATCTGTATAATAAGCAATTGATTAAATCATATTTCATCTTTACCATCCAGGGTTAAATATAGAAAAAATAATAATTTATTTGTTTATTTACTACTTGATTATTCATTATTTTATAGATTGCAGCATTACAGACTAAGATTCTAATTGGATTGAGCTTGAATCCTATCAAATGATATGACTAATCACAATATGGATGTCGATATCTTTGTGTTTCAGTTTGGAGCATTTATTTATTTTAAAAAATTCAACCATATTTGAAAAATAACACATTAAAAAGTAGATTATATTTATACCTTCTTTCCATTCCAAAGACCTATCAGGCCAAGAAACACCATGGGCGGTCTTTTGGTCTGGCCGTTTCTTGACTGCTGTTGTATATCCTCCACTGCCACCCTCATCAGATAGAGCTGATGCCACACGTGACCCTATGTGACATCTAATAGACTTGGAAGTGGTGAAGAGGGCTCGGTTGTTTCTCTCTGGTCTGAACACAATGATGTATAGCTTTGGCATGAACAGGAAGATCAATGTGACCATTGCACTTAGCGTCACACACATACACATTGTGATTATCTGAAAGAACAGGTTTATAAATTATTTTATCAAAAAGGCATGTTGAAAGATACTAGAGTACCTATGTGAACAATTCATAGCTGTGACTTAACGATGGATGGTGTGTGTTATAAATATGATGGAAAATATTTTAATGGACCAAAATCTTCAGCGTCTCGCTGTCCTTTGATACAATCCTGTTGTTACCATCGCTGCTGACCACATAGTTGCTGGTTTAGTCTATTTAAAATATAATACTCGTGACAAAGCAATGCCTCAGAAATAAGCCCAAAAAATATAAGAAATGAAAAAGACTCTATTGTATATTTTAATGTCAACATTAAACGATAGTAATTAAAATATAGAATTTTTTACATCTTCTGTAAAATTTGTATCATGTGGTATACGAGATATTGCTTTGTCATGAGCGATAAAGCAAAATATTTCAACTTCACCTTTGATTCACTCCCAAAATAAATGGGCACAAATGCCACCCATATGACGCAAGTTGTGTACATGGCAAAGCCAATGAACTTGGCCTCGTTGAAGTTCTCGGGGACATTCCTCGTCTTCACAGCGTACAGCGTGCAGAGAGCGATGAGGAGGAAGTCGAAAGCTAGAGGTGCGACTACTCCCAGGGGCGTGGTATCGCAGGCAAGGATGGCGCGGTCTCTAGTCGGGTAGAGATGAGCGGCACCAGCTGGCTCCATAGCCAGCATGAATACTGATATTGCCACTTCTATACCAATCAGGAGGCAGCTGATTATCACCTGAAATAAAAACAAGTTTTGTATAAGTGTTACCATAATAAATGGGTCATACTGAAAATTTTGTGTAACTCATAAATAAAACTATTATATTTATTGCTTTTCAAAATATGATATTATCCATTATATAATATTTTAAATACTTTTTCATTCGCTCAAACCATTTTTCAAGGCAAAAAGCCTACTCATCTGAGGGCATGTTTTTGATGTGCTGGTTAAAAGCCATCACTGCTTTTTTTGGCTCTGTAAATATGAAACCTCTCACCAAATCTTTGTGTTTGAGGAAAATAAAGAAGTCATCCGGTGGGAGGTGTGGGCTGTAAGCAGGAAGGTTCAGGAACTCTATCGTATCAGAAAACAAAAATATCTTGTCGTAGAAAGCGTTGTCGTAGTGCAGGAAGATGCGCCTTCTCGGTAGCCTTTCGCGAAATGTTTCGAGAAGATTGGGGAGACAAATGGTCGTATACCACTCAGTATTGACTGGTCTTTGTTTTTATAGGGGCATAGTACAGACATGATTTTTAGTCATAATTTTGTTATCTGTTCTCGTATTTGAAGACACATTTACTGGATTATTGTTTAACTGCTTCGAAAAAACATTTTGAAAGTAAGCACTGCACTCTTTCGGTGAAAGAGAACTTTTAAAATAGTAAAAATCATGGTTCCAAAATCTTGTCGCGTCGAATCTATTTTTAGCGCGAAAAAAACTTCGATTAGTCATAAAAATAATTGACATGCGATTTCACGCAAAAAAATAAGACATTCGAAATTCAAATATTTTTGAGTGGCCAGGAGTTCAAAACTTTCTGTGTGGCCTACGCAATTACTTTAAATTATACTCGTATAATAGTAACATAGATTTATAGGTTAGTAAATTAAAAAACAAACGATTTGTTATCTTGGGGAAAATTATATATATACATATAAAAAAGGTTTATTACGTCAATATAATGGCGTTCCACGCCATTCTAAAGATTACAAAAACAAAACTTTTTAGTTTTTTTTTTTTTTAATTTACCTGCGCCGTTCCCGACATAAACCTCGGCTTCCTAGTCGGAAACCGCTTCTTGGATCCAGCCAAAATCCTCGCGATCCTGTTCGTCTTTGTCAGCAGTGAAGCATATATCATGGCAAAGCTGACTCCGGGCATGGTCCTGCTCAAAGCGCAAGTCGCCGGACCGGGCCTTGCGAGAATGGGGAACGTCGCAGCGTGGCTGAGCGTCATGCCCGCTAGGATTAGATAACTGAGCTCTCTTGTTGATGATTTCACGACTGGGGTGTTGTTGTGGCGGACAAAAATGGCGGCGGTTGCGGCCGTGGCGCAGAAACCGAGGCAAGCGAAGCACATGGCAACCACCGCTTGACTGTCGGACCACTGTACACGCTCTTCTGCTACTATGGAGCATTCTGAAAGCATTTTATTTAAATATTGAGGGTCAAATAGTGTTGAATTTTAAGAACGTGTTCATACAGTGCACAATTTTAGACATGGGCATAGAAAATTACTTAATAATACAATCTTATTGCATCATGCCATATGCATGTCCAGTATTAATTGGACAATGTAAAGTTGTTTAAATATGTCGAAAAAATATATAAAGAAAATTTTGACAATTCCACTCGGATCTGATACGTACACTGCAAAATAAATAACACTGTTATTTTTGATTCAGATATATCAAAAGTATGTCATTCGTAAGCATATCTACAAATAAATTATTTAAAATGTATTTTTTATATGCAAATAATCGTAAAATGGCAAAATAATTAGTTCTTACACTCTCCTGTAAAATTTTCAAAAGTGGACTTTTGGAAAATGGATATTTGCACTTTTAGGCTTCGATATTCACTAATATCTAGATCACACAGCCTTGTAAAATGTTCATTGAAATATGTCTCAAATCGTGGAATGGAATAAGGTATTATTCTATTCTGTGTAAATAGCAAACATTCTGAAACTGAATTAACTGTCCACGAACCATTTTAATTCACAGACAAGGGTCACTAAAACTTTGACCATAATTCTCACCCGACGAACTTTCAAGCGTAAGCTTTCTTTAGTCACATTTAATCCCTATGTGCCAAGCGTGCACATTATAATTTAAAACAAGATAAGTATAGAGCAAACATATTGCTATTGTAATATTGCCTTATATGTAAACTTAAAGATAATTAATAACAAAGATAAAAGTAATCTCGTTTTTGATGCCCCATTTTACATCCAGGGGTTGGGCAGGTAATTTTTATTTACTTTATACATGTTGTAATATTACAAATTATAAGTTAAATACATTGACAAGACGATATACATATGGTTATAACAAACATATTAAAAACGTATTAAAATATAAAAAAAGA